>PVJS01001522.1:0-24068 GCA_004027185.1 Glis glis
GGAGGCAGAGACCGGAGGATCTGGGTTCGCGGCCAGCCTCAGCTCTCTCTATCTCTCTCTCTCTCTCCCTGTCTCTTTCTCTCTCTCTCTCTCTACTTAGTGAGGCCCTCCGCAACTTTGTGAGACCCGGTTTCAAAATAAAGTATAAAAAATAGGGCCAGGGGTATAGTTCGGAGGTAGAACCCCTCTGGGTTCAATCCCCGGTACCGCAAAAAAAAAAAAATTGTATGACAGTCTGCATCCTGGTACTATTTGATTGTTAGAAAAATCTGATGAATCCTTTTATGGCCTAAGAAAGTAAAAGAGCCCCTTTGGCACTAGAATATATTTTACCATATCTACTACAAACCCCTCTAATCCTGCGATACCCTTTCAGTCCTTTTCTCAAGGGTTACAACTGTAGAACAATCTGGTCTCTCATTACAAAGGACATGAAAGACAATGACCTAAGAAAAGTATCTAATGAAAATTGGAAATCTTTTTAATCATGAAGGGATAAATAGAAAGCTGCATTATGATGCATTATAATTTGAATTGATCATTATGTTTTATACCAGGAATTGATAGCTTCATAAAACTGAGACTGCAGAATGTCATTTGGGCTTCCAGAATTCTGGGAATGAAGCTACAAAGAACAAAGAAAATAGTCAAATACTCTGCTATGAGCTGCAGAGATATGTAATGCATTTAATATGGATCCTGTCTTCAAGAAACCTCTAATCAGTTGAAGGGAAGTAAGAGGGTAAAATAAAACAATCAGCTAATATGAAATCTAGTGCTAAATCATGTGAAACAGGAGTAATGAAGATCAGTATGGGCTACAGGTCTCACAAAGGAGAGCTTGAGCTTAAATGGATCAGCAGAATTATGATAGGTCAGAGACACAGGAGCGGGGCCACAGGATATGCAAGGTCCAGAGGCCAAGAGCAATCCTGTTGTAAACAAAGAAGGAAAGGAATCACATGACAGAAAAGTAAGGGACCTGCTTGGGAGAAGAAGGAGGAAAGGCCAGGTTAGAGCCTATGTCACAGATCTGAAAAAGTCAACAGCAAATCCCAGTAATCCAAGTGGCAATTTTCTCTTAACCTCCCCAAAAGTTATTTACTTCTCTTTCCATCCTGGAAAGCCTACAGATATTTAGACATTGGTAAATCAAGGCAAAGAAAACCATATCGATGTGAAAACCCAAGGACATTCTCAAGATGTTCTTTGGGTGAGTCTCTGAAACTTTCTAAGCAGAAACCATTTTTCTCTATTTATGTCACTTTAAACCCACATGTAAAAGTTCATAGCAACTCTTACAAGTGTCAAAAATATACATAAGAATTCCACTAAATTCATCTTATAAATGATTCCAATTTCAGAGGGAGACTGCACCTTACAGATTTTCTAATCTAGCCTATCCCCCAGCCCCCATATTAGTTTTCTGCCTGAGAGAACTAAAGCCCAGAGAATACTGAATTTGGCCTCTAAACCTGAGTATTAATCAAATATATTCAAAATATTTTGTATTATTGCTAAGGCACCACAGTGATTCCCATCTTGGATCTTCTAATCATGAAGGGATAGCAACCATTGTACAACAGATAGTTAAATACTAAGTTCTTCTCTTGCTTTCAACCTCCACCATGTGAGTGTGAAGGGTTGTGCTCTTACTCTCTCCACTTCCTACCATCATGCCCTGAGCTTTAGACCCTGGCCATATAATGACTGAACCCCAGAATCGCCAAAAAACTATTCAGCAGATACATGTGTAGAAGGCAACTTTTGGTGAGACTTCTCCATACCTCCAACCACCACCACTACCTTTGAAAACTACCAGACTATCATCTTTGATGAAAACAGGCCATTCCAGTTGGTAAAGCCATGTTGATAACTGAGACCTTTCAAGATGTGTAGACTGTGGACAGGTCCTGACCTAAACTCTGAGATGTGAAGATCATCTCATTCCTTCTGACAGAAAAGAGGAAAGGACATACGAATATAAATGCCTATACATTATATTACAAACAAAAGTAGATTAGAGAAGGTGGATCAAGATGGTGGATGGGCATGATCTCCAAAGATCATAGACCCCAAAACACGTCAATTTAAACAAGTATTTGTCATAGTGACAAAAGACTGACTAACATATTGGGATAAGGAGAAGAAATGAAGTTCAGGCATTAAACTTGAAACCCAGTCCCAGGCCTACCATAGTGAAATCCAGTACTAACAGTTCCACAACCTCTGCCCCAAAGACTAAGCCACTAGAACTGCATTATCCAGGTGGCAGAGAGACTGCTACTTCCTCTCTCCATCAACTTGGGGGAGCAGAAAAGGGACTAAGATTCTACTTGCTGGAGAGCAGGGCATAAAAGCTAGCATAGGACTTTGCTTTGGAGTTCAGTACCAAGCCCACCTGCTGTGAGACCCAACACCAGGCAAAAATTATAAATGCATACCCAGGCCATAGCTTTCAGACAGAGCTTCTATATCTGTCCCAGCATCATGCACAGACTGGCACACCAATGGGATAGAAAAACTCAAATGTGATCCATTTGAACATCAGGGTTGGCAGCCAAAGGACCCTCTATATCACCCCTCTCCAAACCCAGGCATCACAGCTACCCCACACCAGTGCACACAGATGGAGCCATTACACCCGCTCCAACAACAGGCAAAGATATGCACCCAAGTGGGAAAGACTCATGTTTTGACCTGTAGCACTACCATCTACAGCATGGTTCTGGGTACACCCTTGACATTGTGCAGGCCCTGGTAGCTGTGAAATTCAGGTACAATCCACCTTGGTATCAGCCTTGGTAACCAAGAGAATGACTTTACCAACCTTGCCTCAACCTCAGTATCACAGTGTGGGTATGGGAATTCATTTGCTGGTGGTGGGATAGGGGTTAGCCAAGGAAATTTGCCTTGGTGATTGGTGCTAGGCTGGTTGGTCCTAGCACTAGGCAAATACTAGAGAACCCCATCCCTAGACCTGCCTAGAAATGGAGCCTCTGAAGCAACCCCATTGTCAGACAGAGACTTATAGTTTTCATCTATTGCTCAATTCCAGCCAGCATCACCTGTTGCTGCTTGCCACTGATGAAAAAGATTTAAAAGAGCACACACACACACACACACAAACACACACACACACACACACACACACACACACACACACACAAATGGAAAGACATACCATAAAAAATACTAAGTTCTCCTTCTGTCTTCCTGATTTTAGATATCCTTGATGGATTTACCTTTATGATAACCTGATACCTACTTTGAACAATATCCTTGACTTAATTTTACTTCAATTTACCTGAAATGCATTTAATCATATAAAGAAGCTTGATTATACTCTGCTAGTTTGAAACTACTCTAATCAAAATATTAAACCCTTTGACCTCCCTTTCATTTCTAAAGCAGTGTTCCTTCTGCTAAGGAAACATCCTTCCTTGAAGTCACTCTGATTGTTGTACATGAAAGGTTTATCACTGGCTAAATAAGGACAGTTCCCCAGCTATCACAATGACTGGTGGTACTGGAGATTGAACCCAGGGGCATTCTACCTATCCCTATTTTATTTTGAAACAGGATCTTGCTAGGTTGCTGAGAGACTTACTGCATTGCTGAGACTGTCCTTGAACCTGAAATTCTCCTGTCTCAGCCCCCCAAATACTGATATTATAGGCATGCACCAAGACACCCCCTGACTTGCTTTAATATTAAAAGAGATCTTAAATACAGTGAGATTCCATCTAACTCCAGTTAGAATGGAAATCATCAATAATAAAAATAATAATAAATGCTGGTGAGGATATGGGGAAAAGGAACTCTTCTACATTGCTGGTAGGATTGTAAATTAGTATAACCACTATGGAGATCAGTACAGTGGTTCCTCAAAAGACTAGGAATGAAACTATCATATGACCCAGCTATACCACTCCTTGGTATTTACCCAAAATAATTAAAGTCAGAAAACAATAAGGATACATACATACCTACATTTACAGCAGTGCAATTCATGATAGCTGAGTTATGGAATCAAACTTGGTGTTCATAGACAAGTGGATAAAAATATGGCATATATATATATATATATATATATATGCAATGGAGTTATATTCAGCCATAAAGAACAAAATTATGTTATTTGCAGGGAAATTGATGGAACTTAAGAGTATTATGTTAAACAAAATTAGTCAGACCCAGAAAATAGAGTTATATGTTTTCTCTCATATGTGGAAGCTAGAGAAAAAAGGGGGGGATAGGAATCTCATGAAAATAGAAGGGAAACCAGAAGGGTAGAGGAAAGAGAAGAGAGAAAGGGGAGATACTAGGGAATTAAATTGCCAAATTTTGTATGTGCATATACAAATATATAACATGAATCCCACTATTATGTATAATCATAATACACCAATGAAAATGCAAAAAAAAATTGAAAGGGGTCTTCATCCAATAGTTACTATCTGCTGTATGCTTGATACTGTTTTGGGGACTGGAGGTACAACAGCAAGCAAGAGTGGTAAGTTCTGGGTGCGTGCTTAGATCTCACATTCCAGTAGGGAAGACAGACAATAAAAAGCAAATAAAATATTTTATGAAGGCAGAAGGTACAATAAAGAGAATGAAGCAAAATGGAGAACTAGGATAGAGCAATTTCAGGAAGACAGCTATGTTAAGGAGGAGGGTGTGGGAATTGTTCTGAGGACTGGGTCCTGTGCATAAACTCACTTTGCAAAGATCTTGGAGCAGAGAGTTGCGGGAAGAAGGAAAGGCAGTGTTAAGATCCTGGGTTGGGGAGAGCCACATTCTGGAACCCAGTCATGAAGGGGGAAGTGACAGCAGCTAGAGACAGGGATCTGTTTGTCTTGTCACCTTCCTCTACTGCTTAAGTTTTTAAAACTTGTGCTCTTTTGTGGCTGTTTACACTTAGACCTAGTGTTAGACTACTTGACTATTAAACATTCTTTTTAACAAAAACTTTATGCATGATTCCTGTCTCTCATATTTTACTTCCCATCCATTGGAAAATTCTGTTTCTCTACTTCCAAAATATTCTGAGAATCCAACCTCACAAGAGTCTCCTAACAGGTGATTCTACTTTTATTCTTCCCTCCGTCTGCCCCAGATCTATATTCATTCATAATCTATATCAAATCTAAAGCAATCAGGATTTTCTTTCTCAAGTGCTGTCTGATCACATTATCCTTCATTCCAATTCCTTCAGTAGCTCACCATATTACTCCCCATGAAAGCCAAAGTCCTTAAAAAGTCCAACAGGGCCCAACATGATCTAACCACCTGTTACCACTCTAACTTCACACCATCAATGCTCTGTTCCAGCCATGGGACCCCCTCTCTGTTCCTGAATACTATAGGGACACTCCTGGTCTGAGGGATTTGCTTTAACCATCCCCTTTCCCTGATTTGCTCTTCCCCAAACACTGTTTGACTGACTTCCTCACCTTCTACAAGCATGTGTTTCAAATCTCAACTTCTCAGTGAGAGTCACTCAATCCATTTCACTTAATCCTTCAATCTGCCACCACCCCTATCCTGATCTCCTTAACTCTGTTGTACTACTTTGTTTCATCAAAATACTTTATCACCTCTATCATATAAATTAGTCACTTCGTGTCTTATGTTTATTGTGTAAGGTCTGTCTCTCCCCACCAGAATATAAACTCTACAAAGCAATGATCTCTGTCTATTGTGTGGAATGACCATCCCATGGCCTAGAATACTGTCTGGCACAATAAAATTTTATAGAACAAACAAATCAACCAGTTACATAGACAGGTCCTGAAAGCAAATTATTTCATAGTAAAAGTCTATACTTATTTATCACTTCAGGAAAGATAGGATCTGTACTTAAATGAAGCCAATTCTGTTGTATTATTTGAAAATCATTTTGTGGAACATTAAACTTTGGGTGGAAACTTTGGGAAGGTTCTCCAATGTTGTGAGATCCAACCAATTTTAGGTAATTTCAATAAGAAAATCTGAAATTTATTCTTGTAAGACTCAAAAAGGTGTGTGAGTGTGTGTGTGTGTGTGTGTGTGTGTGTGTGTGTGTGTGTGTATGTGAGGGAGGGGACGGGAGGGTTATGTTATGGTCTGAATGTTTGTATCCACACCAAAGTTCCGATGTTGAAACTTACGCCCCATAGTGTTAGTATTAAGAGATAGGGCCTGTGGGAGGTGATTAGGTCATGAAGGCATACATTAGTTCCCTTACAGAAGAGACTTGAGGGAGCCCTTTTGTGGTTCCACCATGTGAAGAGACGTAGCAGGCACTATCCATGAGGAATGGGACCTCACCAGACACCCAGTCTGCTGGTGCTGGATCTTGGGTTTTCCAGCCTCCAGGACTGTAAGCAATAAAGTTCTATTGTTTATAAATTACCCAGTCTATGGTATTTTGTTATAGCTCTCCAAAAGAACTAAGAGTAGACAGTGAAATTGTGGACTACTTCTACCACTGAAGTCTTATAATACAATATAAATGCCCTTCAGTTGGAAATCTGCTTAATAAGTTCCTTTTAATTACTAATATCCACTGGAAGGAATATAAACTTCATGGCTATAAGACATTGCTCGGGGCAGGTGTCACTTGGAAAATGAGTGAGGGGCTCTGAGCTGTCATAGAACAGTCTGAGAGGACTGTGGGCAGTGGTCCATATCAAAACAGGGTATGTTTCTTTATGAATAGAAAAATCTATCACTTCGAAAGAAAGAAAAACAGTAATGTGCTGTCTTGTTGATTTTAATTACAACAAAGGCTGGAAATACTGGATCATTTCCCAAGGATGGTTTGAAAGAAAAAACAACAATAAAAAAATGAGTACTTTTCTTCTAGTGTTATGCAAATATTATATTTTCTGAAATAGTATGAATTTTGCTTCTTTTATTATTTTCTATAAAAGAGTTAGTAGTTAAATAGACATCTAAAACTGACAACTTAACATATAAATCAATTTTGAAATCAGAAATAAAAATCAAAGTCTATGTCCAAACTTTCATATCAGAAAATAATCATCATAAATTTGTTCAAGTTTTTCTTGTCCCAAATGAATTTTTCAAATGGGGAAAATGGAATTGTTGGATATTTGCTATCATCCACCTATTAACCTCATCCTTGTTGCTATGGATTCAATGTGTCCCACATATTCATGTATAGGAAATTTAATCCCTGAAGTCATATGTTAAAGGGGTTTGAGAGGCAGAACCTTTGGGAGATGATTGGGCAGAACTCTCATGAATAGATTAATCAATTCATGCATTAACAGGTTGTCAAGGGGGTGGCTTTATTACAAAAGCAAGCTCTCTCTGGCATGCTTGCTCTGTCTTGCCATGTTTTATGGTTTGAATGTATAATGTCCCATGGAAAAGCTCAGGTATTGATGTTCAGAGGTGATATAATTGGATCATGAGGGCTCTACCATCATCAGTGGATAAATTCATTGTAAAGGAGTTATTGGGTGGTAACCTAGATAGGTACGGTGTGGCTGAAGGAGGTAGGTCATTGGAGGGTGTGGTGTCTCTCTTCTATTCTCTTCTCTCCCTCCCTTCCTCCCACCCTCTCCTCCTGTCACCATCCCCTGAGCTTTGCAGATGTGTCCCAGTGTAATATGGTCTGAAACCTCCAAAACTGTGAGGAAATAAATTTTCCTTCCTCTAAGTTGTGGTGGTCAGGTACTTTGTATTATAGTGGTGAGAATGCTGAATGAGACACCATGTTATACCCTCCATCTTCCATGTTATGATTAAGCAAGAAGGCCCTCACCAGAAGCTGAGTTGATGGCAACAACATGCTCTCAGAATGTCCTACTTCCAGAACTATAAGAAATGCATTTTTTTCTTTCTCTATAAATTACCCAGTCTCAGGTATTCTGTTTTGGCAAGAGAAAATAGGCTGAGACACTACAAATTAGCACCTGGTTGTTACAGGATAGGTATGTGTGTGTATACATATATATGTACATATACGTACATACATATATATGTATACGTACATATATATGTATATACATATAAATGTATACACACACACACATACACACACACACATACACACACACACACACACACACACACACACACACACACACACACGCAAGACCCCATCTCTCAAGGATTTACCTTAAGCTTCCCTATGACTACCACAGTGCTATATACTAGCTGGTGTTCAATACCTTATTGTTGAATGAATGAATGTCTTCCTTATTCTGTTCCCAATCTCCCTGAATGTTACTCAAAGTTTTGTGTTCCCAGGACAGTTTGAAATAGTTAACTCAAAAAGCGTCAGAGTCCTACCTCTAAAACACATAATAGTAAGCAATCTAACTGAAGGCTGATATAGAATAATTTTTTATGATGTAAAATTGTGTTCGCTTTTAGTCTTCCCTTTGAAAGCATCAGCCCCACAAATGAAGTAGCAGGTAAGTAGCAATAAATTGGTCTAAAGAACTGGGGACTATATGGAAAATATTTCAAACTCTTAAGAGCTGTTTGGCATGAGTACCATTTTAGCAGCTATTCAGGGTTAAAATGCATTGTACTTTCCACTGTTATGTTACTGCTGTTATTATTGTCATTTCCCTGAGAAAATGATTGCCTTTTCCTAATGCCAAAGGATAAAAATGGATGTTATTTTAATAAATGTAGCCATTTTCTTTAATGCACATAGCCCCCTTGTAAGTGCATCTTGTCAGTATTGTCAGTGCATAAACAAGGAAGTAAATCTATAAAAACATATTTTCAAAAGACAGTAAACCTATAAAATGTTATTTTCTCTCAGCATAATTAGTATGCCTTTTTATGTATATTTAGATGTTTTAAAAGACTATTTCTGACTGCTTTTTTATTGTCATTATTCTTCTTGGAAAATAATAATTGTATCACATTGTTAAACAACACATCATTAACTTGAAGTCCATCAATTGAGAATTCATAAAGTTTGTTAGCCTATATATAATCTCTGCACTGGCTATGAAAAAATAGTTGGCAAAACAAGCTGAATGTAATAACACAGCAGTAGCTCCCTTAGATTAGGAAAGCAAAGTTTTTGCAACATTTTAGCATCATCATCTGTATATAAAGTGATTGTTTTGAATGAATCTAGTTAGTTTAGATAAATTAAATTAGAAAGACCATATACTCTGGAATATTTTTGTATGTTAGATATTTTGGTATAATCATTGTTCTTTGTAATCATTCTGAGCTAACACATTGAGCACTTAGATCTAAACACTCATGTGCTAGAGATGCTTTATTGAAAACAATCAGGGATCCTCCTCCTCAAGGAACATTCTAGTAGAGAAAACAAGCAGACACAAATATACAGACACATAAATAAGCATCCAGCTTCCCTGTGTATACCACCGCCACTTTAGCTTACACGTAGGTCATCAGAAAATACCCAGGCATCCATGTCCAAATGTGAAGGTCAAGTTCTGGCAAAGAACTTTCCGAGCAACAAGAATATACCTTGAAATGTCTCCAAGATGGGAATAAGATTGGGATATCCAAAGAACAGAAAGAGGGCTAGAATGGTTGAAGTGAGCAGAGGGAAGTGAGGGGAGAGGAGAAAAGATGGACTTGTCTCTGGGAAGACAAGTAAACCAACTTAAGGACCTGGTCTTTTATACTGTTTGCAGTACGGAGCCATTGGAGAAAGCAAGATATGATTCAAGTAGCAACATCTCACCTTCTTTATACTTCTAAATAGTCATTCCAGCTTCTTGGTGGCAGATGGAGAGAAGAGAATGGGAGAATAGAGAACTGAGGGTGACCACTGAGGGAACTGAATCACTGTGGTGGCACCAAAGAAGTAGCCAGATAAAGTATACATATAGAGTAGATATGAGGTATTGAGAAAGGAAGAAAAATCAACAATGACTGTTGTGTGTTTGGCATGAGTCACTAGGGGAAATCATGTGATGGCTTAGAGAGGAGCAGGATTGGGGTTTTAAATCAAGAGTTCTATTTTGTTCATGTTATAATACATAGTTTTTCTACCAGACATCTAAAGTAATTCAGAGTGTGCAGTTAAAAATAGATAAGTTTGGAGCTCATAGAAGAGACCTAGAGTTTGGGTTTAATGTGGAAGTCAACAGCAGAGTGCTGTGTTGAAGGGAAATCTAGGGATAGAGAAAAGGCTCTGCAGAGGAAGACCCTCAAGGTGACTCGCCTCCTTAAACGGCTTCTTCCCAGCCCTGGACAGTATTAGCCTTGCTTGTAGACACAGGCTCAAATCTTCTGTATCTTCTGCTTGTGTACTGTATTAGTCATCTTTTCATCCCTATAATAAAATACCTAAAGCAATTAATCATTTGTTTAGGCTTTGAGAAGTTAAAAATCATGGTCTAATGACTGAGAAGGTTTACTTTGGCTCATTTTTACTTGAGGTTCCAGTCCAAGATTAGGTGACCCCATTGTTTTGGGCCTCTGGCAAGACCACCGTATCATTAGCTTCCAACTGTCAAACATGAATACCAAAGTCTATGATCTTTCAGACTCTTTAACGCCCATATTTCCTGAGTTACAATTGTCATGCATTTTACAATAGTCCTTATTAGTGATTTAACTGACAAAGGTGGCTAAGACAGAATTTCTCAAGCATGTTGGTTTGATATTCTTTCATTTATTCATTAAACATTCATGGTACAGCTACCAAAATCAAAGCCCTATGGAAGCTGAAAATATTTGTGACTAGGTCACAATGTTCTAAGAAAGAGAACAAAGCATACACAAAAGGCAAAACACGCCTGTTCTGACTGAAACAGTTAAACATGCCCATCTGAGCCTTATTTACATTTAAAAGTACAATTCTTTAAGAATACCTCCCTACAGATTTCCTTCCTAAACTCTGCATTCATTAAAAACTTCAACTGAAGAAAGTTACCATGTTAAGGAAAAAAAAATTCCAACTTTAATCTTAGCATAAAGGAATATTATTTGGTGTAATTACTGATAGTTTGCAAAAAACAAAGAATCAAATTACTAAAAAGCTACCTTATCTAAGCATCATTTGACAATAGTATTCTAACTAAACTTAATATATCAGGGTTTTTTGTTTTTTGTTTTCACTGCCAGGAATAAAATTGAAATAGAAAATAAATCTTGAACGTCCTGTTAAATACATTCAACACAAGCTAACCTGAATGTGCTCACTCTGTTCTTCATGTCCTTTGATTTGAGAGACACTTTAAAATAGTGTGGTGGAGAGAGAAAGTTCTGGCCAGAAAAATTTCAGCTGACCTTGAAGTTCATTTGGGCTCTTTTAGTCTCACAAGGATTCTGTTGTTTTTTCTTCACCAAACAGTTACTAGGCAACAGCAGAGTTGTCCATTTGGTCAAGCAGGCAAATCAAATGACACAAATAATGGCTAATAACTTTAATTTGATTTATCATGTATCAAACACTCTGCTAAAAAGGCAAATATAATTTTTACATGAATTAATGTATTTGATCTTCACTGCAAAACTAAGTGACAAGTATTATTATCCACAGTTTATAGATGAAAGCTTGAAGATTTAGAGATATTAGTAATTCCTCAAAGACATAAAGTTAAATGTTTGCAATTCTCAAACTCAACCTGAGGTCTGCCCCAGCAAAAACCACCACCACTACAGCAGTATTAATATTTCTTGCTGCAGAGAGATAAGATGAAGGCCAAATTAAGCAACTATCAAAGAATTTGATTGGCACCAAGAGTCTGCTCAGTTTAAATGCTTTTCCTTATCATTATACTTGAACTCTGTACTGTCACTCAATTCACACATGTTTTGAAGGAGTGAAACTTCATTTTTCTGGAGTACCAATAGCTGCATCATGTTTACAGTGCATTTGGTGGTGCCTTTAGGTAAATGAGTCAACCAAAGTGAAGGTGACAAGTTTCACAGTCAACAACAGAAAGACCACCCAAGCCAAGTGCATGGTTCTTCTAAGTCACTTGTGGGCTTAATAAATGCTATGCAATCTATGGAAATTTTCACAAACTTCTTATGATATAAGTCTCAGAAGTTGGACTTGGAAAGAAAAGGTGGACACAGGCAAGTGATGGATTCTTCCATCTTTATTAATGCCTAACTTTAGTTTTCAAAGTAGTTGTCCTCTTTAATCTCTCCTGGATTCCCTCCTGGAAAACTGGAGAACCCAATGACATATTAACCCTACTTAATTTAAAGTCATTATTATTCATGCTGTTGACATTAGTCCTGGGTGATAATGAAATAGAAGTTGATGTATATCACCTAACAGAAGTTATCACAGATATCTGGACAGAAATTGGTTTTTCCCCCCAAATCAAATATCTCAATGCACTATTTTAAAAGTAGTCATTTTTGCCTACACAATTCTATAAACTCTGAAATCATGTATCATTGTTTATGATACCTTGAAAACTGGACTGTATTTACTCCAAACTTTTGTACCTAAAATAACTATGATCTTTACTCAATGGTTTCTTAAGTAAAACACAATTCCATTACAGCCTACAATTATACACAGAAATACAAAAACATATTTTAATTCAGTTTTGGCCAAACAACAAAACCTTAAATTTTGTTGTCCTTCTACAAATTTTCAAACTGACTTTACATTTTCCTAGGAGTATTTATTCTGTATTATAAAATGACATTCCAAATCGGTTGTTTACTCACCCTCAAAAAACACAAGAGTGCTTCTTTTACTTTCAAAGCAGATGGAACCTTTCCCTGAAGTTACCTCTTTTCAGTGATTAGTAATTCTGTTTAGGGAAGCCTAACATCATAAATACAAAATTATAAATCAAAAAGAGAAAAAAATTAATGCAATAAATATAAAATTCTAAAACAGACACTCAACCCCATGCCACTTGAGGAAGGAAATGTGTTTTATTTATCTTTGTAAGCCTGAGTTTGACACCAGCATTAAACCCTAAATCACTCTTAAACTAAGGTGTATGCTTCTTCACCATAGATATATTACAGTTTAAAATGTCTCTGAAAAGTTTAAGACTATGAGAGCTAATAGAAAATACAATCAGTTAACTTTATGGAATAAATATTATTGTGAATATAGTAAGTATAAGTACAAATAGTGTCATAATAAATATATTCCCCTTTGGGGCATATTAAGATTAAAAAAGAAATCTACCTGGCCCCAAATGGTTTGAATGAGTCTTTCTAATTAAAATGATAATAATTAAATAATTTTGTATATGCTAGGAAAAATTCCATTCTCGTAAGATAGTTCAGGGCATGCTAGATAAAAGGAAGCTGACCACAGGGGTGTCTCTCTTGCCTTATTTCTTTAATAAATTATTAACATTATTCTCTCCTGGTTTCTCTGGGAGTACAGTTATAGGGAGCACTATCACTGCATAAAAGGAATTATGAAAGCCGGGTGTGGTGGCACACACTTGTAATCCCAGTACTTGGGAGGGTGAGACCAGAGGATCCGAGTTTGCGGCCAGCCTCAGCTACTTAGTGAGACCTTCTGCAGCTTAGTGATACCCTGTTTCAAAATAAAGAATAGGAATAGGAATGGGGGTGTAGCCCAGAGGTAGAATGCCCCGGGGTTCAATCCCCGGTACCGCTAAAAAAAAAAGGAATTATGAGTCTATTTTCCCCTTAGAATAAACAAAATTATGCAAGATTTTAAGACAATCCAAGATACTGGAGGGTGTGCTAACAGAACTGCCCATAAAATATGCTCCTCTCTCTTCTGCTGAAAGCTCAGCCTTGTTACCACCAGTGACCCAACTGGAGCTTCAGTTCAAAGCTACTGGCTTGTCAGATTTATTGAGAAATGTTTCTTAAATGATCATATTAGAACCAGGAATGGGACAAGAAAAATTGTTTTTAATTTGAGGTCTGTCCTTAGGAAATACCCAGGAATATTAAGATAGAATAAAACAATCGGCCCATAGCCCCTGTAAATTCAAATCCATTGAAAATTATCAATACATCTTACATTTATGAATGTATATATCTTTCCATAAATGATCATTTTAATGAACTGACATACATATGGATTAGGCTTTTTAGTCTAAGTAACAGTTCACTTACAATTTATTCTTGTAGTTGCTGTCTATGTGGGAGTAACTGAGAAGTCAATCTGTCCTCACCAAACAACTTCTCATCCTATCACTGCTATCAAGTTAAGAATTAAGTTCCCAATACATATGGAGAAAAATGAATTACTTGGGTGAGGTACACATAATAATTCTGAAGCAAGAGCTGCTCAATCCTGTGCTAATAAGAGTCAATCAGCCTTTTTATAGAAGTTTAGAAAAATACTTGCTTTGTGACCACCACCATGATTGCCTACTTGATAAACTTGTAGGGAGGAAAATAACTTTAGAAGCTCAGCCAGGTCCTTCATGTCCTTAGAGAGGACAGGCTTAGAGAAGGTTCTGCTTCAGGAAGGAGAACCATAAAAGGGGGACATCTGGAACTTTCTGAGACTCCCAGGATCAGAAACTTTCTTTTACTGTCTTCTGACTGGACTTATGCAAACCAACAGCATAGTAGCACCAAAGTTAAACACAGAATCTCCCTGGGGCTCTGGCCCAGTCTCTCTCACTCTGGTTGGATTTAGCCCCTAGTTCCAATACATTCAGAAGCTAAATTCTGTCTTGTTGGTGCATCTCAGCACCTGGGTCTAACCTTACTGCCCAGTTACTTTGTGTTTGGCCGCCAATGAATTCCCTAGTCAACCTGCAGAACATTACACAGGGTCCTGCTCTGAAGAACTTGGGTCTTCTGCCTGACTTCAGCTGTGCACATTAACTTTCTTAAGCCAACCTGAAAGTGCTGAAGACCAAAGGTTTGACTCGAGATGACAACTGGTATATACACAAGACACAACTTATCTGAATTCCTTATCCATTCAGCATCATTACAATGTCAATGTCAGCTGCACCCACTGTTTATTTTATTGTCTTTTCCACATATTTTATCCTACTTTATACCATCTGAAAAGAACATGAAATATTTATTGCAAAACAATACTTACCAAGAGTTAATGTGCTCTCTTTAAAATTGGTTCAGATGCTTAGAAGCTACTCTGTCTTTGCCAATCCCTGAAGACACTTATCTAGGATTTCATGTTGACTATTAGTTAAAAGCATGGGTGGTAAAACTAGATTCTCTGGGTTTGAACATTGTCTCCAACACGTATACTGTAGTCTTCAATGAATTACTAACTGTCTGTCTCAACTTCCCCATTTGTAAAGTTTATTGATAACAGTACCTACTCTATGAGGTTGTTGTTGATTTACTATATATCAATCACCCAAGAGTGTCTGGCATATCCTGAGTCTTAGCTATTTATCATTACTTGCATCCATTCTAAAATACTGTGAATTTTTATATCACCACTCCCACTACCCCCATGTCTCTGGCCCTCTCTATAGGGTAGATTGTTTGCTTCTTACTCTATCCTCTTAGTCCAGTGTCATAATGGTAAACAGGACTATGATTAACCGACATTTGTGCACAATCTTCTACCCATTGCAGCCCACATGATCTTCAGCCAGCTTCCTATCCTGTACCTTCATGGACTGTTTTGTTACTCAGACATCTATACTGTTATAGTTTGGATATAGAATGTCCCCTGGAAGAGCTCATATATTGACAATGCAAAATGTTCAGAGGTGAAATAATTGAATCATGAAGATTCTAATCTCATCAGTGGATAAATCCAATGATGGATTAAATGGATTTATTGGGTGGTAAGGTAGGCAGGTAGGGTGTGGCTGGAGGAGGTAAGTCACTGGTGGTGTGTCCTTGGAGATAATATATATCCCTGGCTCCCTGTCCTTGCTCTCTCTTTCTCTCTCTCTGCTTCCCACTGCCATGCCTTGAGCTTGGCAGATGTGACCCATCCTAACATGGACTGAAATCTCCATAACTATGAGCAAATACATCTTTCTTCCTCTAAGTTTTAGTCATCAGGTATTTTGAATTACAGCAGTGAGAATGCTGACTGAAATACATACTAAACACCAGTAAGAAACAGCAACTCTCACTGAGTACACCCTGAATACTGCCTGGGGCACTGAACATAAGCAGTGGCAATCTGTCAAACAGATGTAAAAACCAAATGACAACAAATAGATAAGAAGAGTCAAATGAAAATGCATTCCTTATGTTTTGGAGCAACACTGACTATGCATATAAAATTTGCCCAACTAGTGTTACTAAACTGTTACAGTTAGATAAAGAATGTCTCCTGAAGAGCTCATGTATTAATGTTCAAGATTTATATAACTAAGTCATGAAGGTTGTAATCTCATCAGCGGATAAATCCATTATAATTGATTTACTGGGTGGCAATCTGGGAAGGCAGGGTGTAGCTGGATCCCCAGGGATGTGGCTTTGAGGATTATATATGGTTCCTCCTTCTCTTGCTCTCTATCTCTTCCTTCTAGCCTCCATGATATGAGAGCAGAGCCTTGCTCTCTCCCTCTCTCTGCTTCCCACCACCATGCCCTGAGTTCCATAGATGTAACCTGACATGGATGGAACTCCAAAATCTTTAAAACCTGCAAGCAAATAAATCTTCCTTCATCTAAGTTGTGTGGTAAGTTGTTTTGTGTTGACCAAGACATAAACTAGCTATACTCTGGCTGTTAATAAACACTAAGTTTAGGCCAAAAAAGTCATACATAAATAGTTTACTTGTTTATTCAACAAATATTTGAATTTTCTATACACTAGGATGTGATGGAGAACAAAGGAATAAAACTAGATAAGAAACAAGAAAAGTAAATAAATAAATCATTTTAAATATGTTAAGTGCTATAACAAAATGATTAGATGGTCATGGAGAACATCTTTAAGGAGTAGGCATTTAACTGATAACTAAAAAATGAATGAAAGCTAGTCATGGTTAAGACATGAGCATTCTGGACTGAAGGGACAGCTCATGCAAAGGTAGGGATGAGCTTAACATGATGGAGGAACTGAAAGATAGGCTGGAACCTAATGAGTAAGGCTATGAGAAAAGCAGGGACAAGGTCACATGAGGTCTTAAAGGTCACTCACTGGGAGGACAGAAAAACACTTTTTAAATAGGACAACTTGGAAGAAGAATGTTGACTAAGCATTAAGACCTATAAGTCTCAAACCAGCTGGTTTATTTGGGTTGTGTGATTCTTTCCAGCTCTAAAATTTCATAAATCTGTATAGGAAATGAGGTATTGATAGGAGCAGACTGATTATATTGGCTCTGGAACCTTGAACTGACTACACAGAAATGCCAGAGGAAGGTGCTTCGGTAAATGTTGTACACAGCAGGCATCTGCCTTCATAGGAAAAAAGAAAATGGACTGAATTTTAGATACTTTGTGATAATCTGGTTAGTCAAAGAGAGGGAAGCAATCATGGATAATCCCTCAAAGTCATACCTAAAAGGTCCTACTTGAGGATATAGACTGTGTGGATAGAGAGCACAGGAAGTAGAGATTACATAGTATCAGGCAAGCAGATTCAAGAATGACTTAGAATCTAAAAAGTTATTTTAAGTCCTTTTTATATACTGAAATAGAATTTTTGTTTTAAGGTTTAAGTTCCAAAGATTGTTCAAGAACATCAGTCAAAATATTCAGAGGTGGAGGTATGGGGTAATAAAGACTTTCTTCAAGTCCCTTCTGAAAAACTCATTTCCTATTATGAACACGACTCAACATTTCAGGTAAAAATTTCCTCTTAATTAGGAAAGAAAAGAGTCTGGGGACAGATGAAGTGGGTTGCCTGGCTAAGTATTTAATTTTCCACTTAGCTCTGCAAGACAATGGAGACAACTTTAGTTCATACTTTAATAGTTATAAAAATGGCATAACATTTCATTTGGAAAGAATATTTGGGGAAAATGCCTCACTATCACTGAGTTTAGACTTCAGCGTTGCTCCATATTAGTGTAGATGTGCTCTTTAATACAGAAAGTAAACCTCTAATTAACATGGAATTTATTTTGTGAAAATATCTTTACAGATAAATTGCTTAAATGGATGGCTGAGAAACCATAGCAACTATATATTTTAATTAAAGTTTGCTGCTTGAAAGAAAAAGTTTAAATAATTGGTACCTACAAGTCTTTGCTGAATTGGCTTAGCTATGAAATATCTAGGCTTTTAATAACAGGAAAGGAAAAACCTACTCTGCTATCTTCCAATTATATATGAATCTCTTATAAAAAAAAAAGAGATAACCTGAGTTAATTTTCCAATATTTGAAGCTAAAATTTGTTCTATTAATAGAAAGTCCACTTGAACACAATAGAAAAAAATTGTAACTCTGGTTTAGGAACATATTTCCAGCCATGAATGATAAGCCACAAATGAAAAAGAAAAGGACATTTTAAAAACCTTTGTGACAGCTATTATTAATACTTTCAATTTAATGAATGTCAATGATGTCTGTTTACCATAGAAAAATGACATTTTGCCATTTTGTGAATAATTGCCTGAAATAGAAGTGGGAATCTTCAACCACACATTTATTCAAACATTTATAGTCAGTCAACTATGTGTCAGTACTGAAATAAAAATCCTCAGAGTATATTTAACAGAACATCCCTTATGACATAATTTCTTGATACTTTTGTTTTATCCTCACAATAATACCATGTCTATTCAACAGGTAGGAAAAACGGGAACCAGCAAAATGACAATTTCCATTTCAAGTACTAAGATAACATCTACACCAGTAAACCAGTTCAATGGCTTCAATACAACCCACCACTGAGCTTCATCAACAGCTTACCCATTTTTGTAAATAACAACATAGGTAAAAGTAAAACTCAGGTGAGTCATTGTACTGATCTTCCTATGCACTAGAAGGGAACAGGGGTCCATTGTATGGGTCCTCAAGCCCAGGCAGAGCTAAAATTCAGAGGCTTTATTTGAATATATAAGAAAAAAATAAAAGAAAAACAACAAAAACAAAAAGAAAAGATACCAACATGGGGAAAAATTGGTTTTGTGCCTGCTATTCAAAAATAGGACATGAAGGACCACATAAACCAACAATGTCCTGGCAGAGATTAGTGGTTAAAAGATATTCAAGCCAAATTCAACACCAGAACGCTTCTTAGGATGATTCTAAATGAAAACTGGCAACATTTTATGTGAAGTTTATAATCTCATTAGCTGTTAACCTATCCAAACCTCTGAGTTCCTTTAACAAATCTGTCTTAGAGACACCTTTACCTTACATTCCTTGCCACTATTTTTCCTAGACCTAGCTCTCCCAACACCAAGTGCACTAAGCCAGCCCCCTCTAGCTGGTCTACACATTTACACCAGGCTGGGGAAGGTAAGACTTAAAACTCAGCTGAGAAGTTGGCACTGGCTGTTTTTCCAGTCTGTAGTCACAGTATTTACACATATTCAAGCCCACAGGTCCTGCACACCCACACCCACTTGACACTTCAGTGTGGGAGTTGTTATTATCCACCGATACAAAACACACTGCCTGATCTGCAGCAGGGATTCAAATATATTTTAGTACAGAAAGTTTTATTTGCTTATGCTTTTGCTCATCTAAACTTTAACCCTTTTCTCTACAAAATTTACAATGCCTACCTCTCTTTCAAGAGACATTATAACCTCTCTCTTGGCAGAGCTTCCCTTGACTATGTTACTTATAAGGGCCATCTTATCTCTGAATTCATACTATATTTTCCTTTAACTCAATGAAATGTCATATAGATTAACACTGAATCCCATTCTCCCTTTATTCCATCAGTTTCCTGCACAGTTGTGTGTACTTCTTAGAGTCAGGAGTTTGGTAGACAGGTGTCATCAACTTCACTAAGTTCTTGCTATTTGAGTATATACTTTCAGTCTTAAAATCATTGCCATAACATGATTCAACCACTAAGAAACAGTCACTTTCATTTTAACCAAGTTTATTTTATGAATTCTCCTCATTTCCAAAAGGCTGTCAGGCCAAAAAGAAAGAAAAGCAAGCTGTTCTTAGATTATGTATGCAAAATGCAGTCTGATAAAACAATTAGTATTTTTTTTCTACGCTCGATTACAAAATGGTTAAACAGATTGTATTTAAGGAATTACCTCAGTCAACCCCATGGGAGGTGGGGCAGGTGGGCAGAATTCCAAAAGTATATTTGTCAATCAGTTGTTTGGAAAGAGGAAACCACAATCCCTGTGGCAGAAACAATGCACCACATGGTGTTGGTTTTCCAGAAGCCTGTGACAGATGAAGCAAAGGGTGCTGGAAGAGCCGCTGCAGTAAGAATGCAGAAGTAGACCTGGGAAGGCTGACTTAGCCCAACACCAAGAATCGGGGGGGGGGTAATTGTAGGCTCTATCTATACCCCCTTCTCTAGTGACCATCTGATGATCAGGGAATAGAGCTCCAGTGCTGGGAGACAGGAAACTCCAAAGAGCAGCAGAGACAACACTGCAATGTTCAGGAGGAAAAGCAGAGAAACGCCAAGTTAAAGTTGTACAAAGGGAAGAGTTCACCTGTGGCTGCCCAACTGGACGGGTCCATCTGTGTAGTAGGAGCCTCAAATGAATGAAAGATGTACTGGAAGAGATGTTTAAATGGCAGACATCTGAGAAATCACTGGGTCCAGTCTTTCCCAAGCTATATCCCTTCAAAATCTAGATTTATTCATCAAATCAAGAGTTTCTCAATGGGAAGAAACATTCCATGGTTGATCAGTTTGAGAACTGCCAGGCTAAATAAAAATCAACCACCGTTCACCAGTGGGTACTTAGGCAAGAATGAGCATTAAAAATCTCGGCAATGTCAGAGGAAGATACCATGCAACACTTTCAAAACCATTTTAACCAAGATTCTTTTTCTTGCAAAGGACAGCTTTAAATGGTCAGAGGACAGAAAATGCACATCATTTTAATCTGTTGTTCCTCATTCTAACGAGAGGAAACTAAGGCTTAGAGAAGCAAAATAACTCTTGAAGACTCCAGGGTTAATACATGGATGAGTTGTAGACTAGAACTCAAGATTTTCCCTGCTCCAGATCTGGTCTTCCTATCCTACACTGTCATGTATATTCTGATTCCAGCTCTAGCCACAGGTTGAATTCTGTCAAGCAGTTGTGCCTTCACCTCACCTTCTCCCCCGATAATCCTGAGGCTTTGCTTTCTTCCTCCTGTCATCTCTATGTGCACAAGGTCATTCAAGACTGCCTTTGACTCCTATCTTTGATCTATTCTACTTTACATTAGATCTAATCTCAATTGCCAGCCCACCTGGATCTCTGCACATTACCTGCCACCATAATCCCCATTGCTACATGGCTGATCTCCAGCCAAAACATCACCTGCTGCCCTCAATGGACCTCCTCAATGCTAATGACCTGCTTGCGCTACACCGTCTCCTGACGGTACATGCTCTCTCAACAGGCCCAGCCCCAACTACCTGACTAGAATATTTCCCTTTGCCTCTGCTGGAACCAACCAAAGTCTGTGCTCTGCCTAAGTACCTGGTACTCTCACATCCCAGCCCTGTTCCTTCTGCAGACTGCTGAATTATTTGTTGCCCCAGGCAACATCCTGTACCAGCGTCGGTAGGACAACCTTCTGCCACAGCAGGTATCCATGGCAACCAGATAGGACTGGAAAATAGAATTAAAGTCCATAGATAATTCCCTAAAGTTAGCTTAGCCAATAGATGATTTATCAGAGCAGTAAACATTTGGCAAAACCAAATATATTGTGTTCCAAATCCTCTGTTGCACCATGGTCTGCTGGGCAATGACATGGCTTAAAATAGGGGCCTGGAAAATAAAGAGAACAGCACAGGTTAAACTGGCCTAGAGAAAAACTGTCCAGAGAAAGCGACCAATGAGGCTTAGATGCAAATGGGGATATCAGTTCTCCTGATTCCCACTTCAACTTGACTAAGTGTATCGAGAGCCTACAGGATGCCAGCAACTATAAAGAATATAAAGAAACATAGCCCATATGTTATTTTAAAGCTAGCTGGAAAAATAAAGACAAAATGAATAAAAAGATAAATAGGATTTGAAGACTATTAAGATAAAAATAGAAGAGAGTTATTGCAAAAAGGAACATGATTAGTTGCCAACTGGATTGTACAAATAATAACAGCAATGAATAATCAGAACAAAATGACAGTTCCTCATCTATGAGCATAACAAAAACTTCCAGGACACAGAGGGCAGTAACACATCATCTGACTCATCCATCCTTCCATAAAATGCGCATGTTAACACCCAATCAGTGTTAGAATTAAATAACATGATATACATGGAAAAACTTTGGAAGCATAAAGAGCTCTACAAAGTTACTTACCATACTTGCATATTTCAGGATCAAAGCCTAGGACAACAAATCTATCCTCAGTATACAAAACTCTAGAAATATTACATCAAATCAGTTGCAAAATTCAACTGACTTTCAGTCAATATTATCAGATTTTCAAAATTAGAAGTGAATTTACTTAGCATATAGTTAACACTCAATAAATATCAAATGAATTAATGTTGGAATGAAAGCACTGTAAAATCAGTATTTTATTTTCACCAAATTAAAATCCTTACAATCACTGTGTATAGTAGATGTTCATAAAGCAAATGTTTCCTACTAGAATTATACTGCCATTGGATGTTTGTTTCTGACCATGGGTTTGGTATTATGATTGTCACAAATGTAATCTAAATTTTATCAAAGCAAATATAAAATAATTGTAGATCTTTATAATTATTAAAAGTAGTAAAGTTATTCTCTCCAAACCCTTTAATGTGAGCTTCATGCATGGTACACATTGACTATACAGAGGGCCCTAATGCATCATAAATTGTACCTCCATCACAAAATAAAATGCTATTACATTATACATTCAAGCCTAAATTACTGTAGTAGCTATAATAAACATTAAATATTTAATTAACAGTGATTTCCTGGCTTTTTAGCACTCTTTCCAGGTGTTCAAATACAGGCCAAGAAATTCTGATTTAGGCTCCCATTTTCTCCTGATAAATGTCTCTTATAGCAAGCAGAGGCATCCTAAATCATTTCATCAACTGAGAGTACGTTTGAAGAAAGAGGTGCTGGTACATGTTTTCTACTGATAATGATAGCTGTGTTCCTACATACCCAAATTCAATCTGTAGGTCACCACTAATTCAATGCCTCTCTTTGTCATTTTCTCCTAATTCCCTGTTTCATTCAAAGCTTGAAAATCAGATATTCAACACTGCACCCCACCAGTGCTACCAGGAAATCAGTGTCATTGGCCCTCTCTATCTATCACAGGTTCCAACGGATATGAACTTCTGAATAAAGCAGTACTTCTCAAACTTGAATGTACCTTCAAATCTCCTTTGGATCTTGCTGAACTACAGATGTTGGTTCAGTGGGTCTGTGCTGGGAGGACTATTTTGTGGCTAGCTGGTTTAGAGAAACAAGGTATTTGAGCACCATAGACACCTGAACCCCTGCTCCAACCTGCCCCGGGTGTGAGACCCTGAGCAAGTTACACAGCCTGATGAGCTGGTTTTATATCTGCAAAAGGGAAATTATAGTGCTACATTTTTGGTATTATTATTATTATTATTATTATTATTATTATTTTGGTGCTGGGGGATCGAACTCAGGACCTTGTGAATGCTAAACACATGCTCCATCACTAAGCTAACACCTCTAGCACTTTGGTATTATTATAAAGATTATAAAGATAAATTGAGCTCATGTAAAAGCTCTTAGCACCATGTTGACATACAATTAGATTCCCACTAAATGCTAGTTACTTTCTCCTCATTGCAAAGTCATTAAAAACAACAACAACAATAAGAACAATTAACAAATCATTAGCTTCAGATTTTAGAAGCAGATTCAAAACAACTCTCATCAGAATTGTTAAAAGCCAGCGAAAGCCAAAATCCTGTATTTGAGCATGGATGGAAAGTATAAAATGGGGGAAGGTATCAGCATCGAGATCTGAGGAATGGTGTGAATTGTGCAGTGTGGATGAGGGTGGGAGGGAAATGGAACTCAGCAAAGAGGGAGGCTGTCCCAAATGACAGTGGAATTTGAGACATTAAAGACTGTATTTCCTTCTCTAAT
>PVJS01001522.1:24168-96547 GCA_004027185.1 Glis glis
TCTCTCTCTCTCTCTCTCTCTCTCTGTCTCTCTCTCTGTCTCTCTGTCTCTCTCTCTCTCTCTTTCTCTCTGTCTCTCTCTCTCTCTGCTTAGTGAGGCCCTCCGCAACTTCGAGAGACCCGGTTTCAAACTAAACTATAAAAAATAGGGCCCGGGGCATAGCGCGGAGGTAGAACACCCCTGCGTTCAATCCCCAGTACCGCAAAAATAAATAAATAAATAAATAAAAATAAATAAAATTTAAAAAAAATTATTCTTTCCCTTCTCTGTCATAAGTCAAAACATTAACATGTAAGAATAACATGTGCCTGGAAAGGTCTAAAGGCACTGTCACTGAACGTATGTGAAATTTTGGCAGAAAAAAATCATGTTTTATATCTTATCCCTAAATTAAAAGTCATTAACATTGTTAGGAACAGTAGTTCCTTGAAGGACTAAATTCAAAGAGAGACAAATGGCTCAGGCTATGGGAACGATTGACTTTATCAGTCTTCATGTTTGCTGCGTTGTCAGACCCATGAAGCTGAGTAGAAAATCAGATAGAATGAATCTTCTCTTCCTGAAAAACATGTGCAGTTGTCCATACAATCTTGCTTCCACTTTGCCTCCTGGAAGAATTCTGATTGCTTCTTTTTCCTAATGATATAAACTGCTATAACCTTGCACACTTATATATGAAAGGAAAAGCTCCAACAATGGAAATCCCATTTTTCTTTTGCCCCCTTTGTGGCACATCCTTAAATGGGCATTTTCAAATGCTGAAGTAGATCAATTCTTTCATTTTTGTTTTCTTGGTAGATCTGTACTGACCTGGTTCTTAACATACCATCATCATTATGACCCAACTTTGCAAAGGCCTTGGTTATAAGTTAGACTAGAGGAAACCTGTTTTGTCTAAATAGAATTCTTATGAAATTTCTGTTAGATTCCAAATAATACTGGGATTTCTTGTTGCTTCTGGTAGCTGCAATTAACAGGTCTGAGTAGCAGAATACCAAATTCCCTCAAGGATATGGGCTCCTTGGTATCTTAAGCTCATCCTTAGTCGGTCAGAAACTGCGGCTTCAACAATCAATCACACTAGCGAACACTGTCATGACGGTTCACCTAAGGCATGCCCCTGTCTCAGTGGAGACTAAAAGTGTAGGTTAAACAGTGGCTGGAAACAGAGACAGGAAATGACTCTAACCCTGTCATAACTGGATGGGACTCAACGCGAATAATCTCTTTAGGTCTCTGGTTCTTTCTATGTCATAGGGAACAAAGAGGTAAAGATTGATTTTGTGAACAGTGTGACTTCTTTGCAGCCTTGTACAAATATATAAAGCATCAAGGATTGAAGGAGAAGGAACCACAATCTTCTCTCTTGAGAAAATGAATGTTATTTTATAAATACTTAGGAAGCAACCATAAAAAGTCTAGGCACAGAACTGACATTTGACCATACAGTGACAGAGCCAGCCTCAAACACCACTTCCCAAACCCCAGAGCATTCTCGAAAGCTTTTGGTTTTGCAGCAAACATTCTCTCAGGCCCTCTGCTGCACGATGGTCAAAGTACATCTCAATCTTTCACAGTGGGATACATGGTAGCTTCTTTATTTGTTCAAATCCTTTCAAGAGCTATTTTCTAAATGTCACAGTCAAAAAATGAACCATTACCAAGTAAATTCATCTCCCCTCAGTTCACTAATCTGCCCCAGTTCATTCAAACAGCCCCAAACTTTATCTTAAAAATCTGTTTTATTGTTAGCCAAGTTCCACATATAATCTTGACACTTCTCACTTCAAGATCGCCATTACTTTATAAGCCATATATTGTGGCATTAAATAGGCTATCACTGCATCATAAAACATTTTAGAGACCTAGTCTGTGATGCCAACAAGAGTTTGTGAAGCATTTATAATAATTAGGCTGGCAGTGCCACTTAATGTGTTGCAAGCTGAAGTCCATAAAACACGTTTACAAAACTGCTGTTCTGCATAGCTGCCTATCAGATTTAAGAGCTAGGTCTGCTGTCAAGAAATTTAATTTTAACCATCTCAGAAAGGCCTCATATCAAAAGTGTTTCTAGTTTTCTTCCTTATGAATAGTCCTTGAACAAGAAATATAACTCAGAAATTCTACTCTATAGATTATAAAAAATTGTTACAAGTTTGATGTTTCTATTTACTCTTTTACCCTTAAGTAATGCATATGTTTCCAATATTAGCAAAATAAATTACATCTAACTCTTAGTGCATAACTATCATATTAATAATAGTATTTTCCCATTATTTCTATAGGAAACACAATTTCAAATCCCAGTTGGGGAATGCTGGAAACTGAGGGAGTCATATCTCTTCCTAACTCCTGAAGAGAGCTCTGATTTCTAGAGAAATGGCTCTTACTTTTCCCAGCCCACTCTTGACAAAAGGTACCACCTCCTCCTCCATTTCTCCTCTCCATTCAATAGCCTGGAAAATACGAGATCAGGATTCAGTCCTAAATCTATGGGACTCCAAAACCAAACTGCATCCTTTCTCCTATAGTGAAGAGATCAAGTGAGATAGTACAAGAATTAGATCTGCCAAAGGATTGGGTTCAATGGACATCCAATAAATATGAGCTCTCTTTCCTTCTCATAAACAAATGCCATTTGAGATGAAATGTCCTCTTTGCTTTCAGTGAATGACACTATCAAGCAAAAATAAAACAAATATCCAAGGTAGATATTATTAGGTCCCATTTTTCAGTTAAGGAAAACTGAAACTTGCAGAAATTAAGTTTTGTTGTTGTTTGAATTTTTCTATGTCTGCCCTGCTAGAAGACAGCAGAGCCAGGTTTTGAAACCTGGTCTTTCTGGGTCCAAAAGAAAGCTCATCTTTCCACCTCCTCTATGCTGTTTTGGGGGGTGAGTACTGGGGATTGAACTCATGTGCATTCTACCTTTGAACTACACCTCCAGCCCTTTTTTATTTTTGCTTTGTAACAGGATCTTGCTAGGTTACTGAGAATTTTGCTACATTGCTGAGGCTGTCCTCAAAACTGCTATCTTCCCATCTCAGTCTTCCGTGTACTGAGATTATAGGTGTGTGCCACCATGCTCAACTTCTACCTCTATTTCCTTCTTTTTTCCTTCCTTTCTTCCTTCCTTCTTTCCTTCTCTCCCACCCTCACTCCCTCCCTTCTTTCCTTCTTTCTTTTTATGGTAGTAGATATAGAACCCAGGGGAATTCTACCTCCAAGTTATACCCTCAGCCCTTTTTACTTTTTTATTTTTATTTTGTTTATTTATTATTTATTATTTATTTATTTATTTATTTATTTATTTATTTATTTTGCAGTACTGGGGATTGAACCCAGGGGTATTCTACCTCTGAACTATACCCCCAGACCTATTTTTTAATTTATTCTTTATTTTTGAAACAGGGTCTCACTAAGTTACAGAAGGCCTCAGCTGGCTGTGAACCTGTGATCCTCCTGTCTCAGCCTCCCAAGTACTGGGATTACAAGCATGCACCACCATGCCCAGCTTTTACTTTTTTATTTTGAAACAGGGTCTCACTAAGTTGCTGAGCGTCTTGCTAAATCGATGAGGCTGACCTCAAACCTGCAATCCTCCTTTCTCCTCCCAAGTACAGATGTGCACCACCACACCTGGCTTGCCACCTCCCATCTTGACTTAGACCTTCACAGTACAACAGTCTTGTAAATAAAACCTCCTTGTTCAAAAGCACTCTGGGTGAATCCAGAACCCTGGAATAAATCTATTGATGAGTCTGACAACATTGTCTACCATTTTAGTCCAAGCTTAGGTATGGGACAGGAAGGAACTCTTTCTATAGAAGTACAGACAGTTCAAAGATTGGCATTCGGAAGAAGAAAATTTTCATGAACAGCAGTGAAATATCTTGCTTGACAAAACGTCTGAAAATGGTGACTATCCAGGCTTCTTATGACTAGTTTGAGGAAATGTCAAGGCGTGCCCACAATGTCAAACTACTAGGTTACCAGAGATCCCCCTTATAAGTTTACTCCTGCTATGAAAATAGTAAAAATAGGATCTTATTTGAATGCATGACCTTCAGAATTGGAGTGACTCATGTAAGTCACACTTCCTAAAGACACATAAGTGTTTACTGTCAACAATGATGTCATTGTGACTGTATTCAGAAAGGCCTTTTCTGTGTTCTTATGCATACCCAAGCTCACTTTAATTGGCAATCAATAGCCACTGCTCTAAACTCCCAAAGAAATCAGTCCTATATATGGATCATATCCACTTATCCATACATAACAGATGTATCTGGAAAAGTTTCTATGTATGTGTGAATTGAAGTGTTTATATGTCAAATTCTTACATAATGGTTTGCTTTAATTAGACATCCGATACCTGCAGCAATGCTGGAAGCTGGTAGGAATACTGTGGGCACTGGAAAGAGTAGAACTAAATGATAGCCACTACAGGCTTCTCTATCAGCTTTGCCTCACTTCAGAACAAGGCTCAATGCCCTTTTGCTACGTGTGCACGTTGCTCTTTCTAACCAATCTGTCACTGGATCTACCATCTTCATAGTAGGTGGACAAGACACTTGAGTTTGTATGGAACAATATAAACATTCAATGATATTATTTTACATGCTTCTATTAATAATGAGCAAACCGCAGCTTTCGTGTATCACAGTCACTAGGTATAATTAATGTGGTTTATTCAACAAATACTTATTATTTCATTATATTTCTGTGCTACCTCTTCTCAGTGGCTTAGGTACTAGGGTTTCTCCTGTAAATGACGGGCACCTACATGGAACTTAACTCCAGTAAAAAGCTGATCTGACTGCATATAGAATAATTTCTGCATTGTAGAATTAATAAACCAGGTGTAGTGGCACATGCTTATAATCCAAGTACTTGGGAGGCTCTGAGACAGGAGGATAGCAGTTTTAGGGCCAGCCATGGCAAGCTAGTGAGGTCCTTGGAAACCTAGTAAAACCCTGTTTCAAAATAAAAAATGAGCGCCGGGCGTGGTGGCGCACGCTTGTAATCCCAGTACTTTGGAAGCAGAGACCGGAGGATCCCGGTTCGCGGCCAGCCTCAGCTCTCTCTCTCTCTCTCTCTCTCTCTCTCTCTCTCTCCTTAGTGAGGCCCTCCGCAACTTCGTGAGACCTGGTTTCAAAATAAAGTATAAAAAAAAATAGGGCCGGGGGTGTAGCGCGGAGGTAGAACGCCCCTGCATTCAATCCCTGGTACTGCAAAAAAATAAATAAATAAAATAAAAAATGAAAAGGGCTGGGTGTGCAGCTTGTAGGCAAAATTCCCCATAGTACCAAGATAGTTATAAAAAGAATTAATATATTTTCTCATGATAAACATTGTTATCATTTTTATTGCTTTGCATATTTAAAGTAGGCAACCCCTTTAATTAGTAAGGCTAAAATATGCAAGAAAACAAAAACTGAGTTAAAAACAAATTATTTATAGTGAACTATTTCTTTACAAAGATTCCAATTGCTTCTATTCAAAGCATAAGAAATAAATTATAAAGATAACGCCCTATATTTATCTGGTATTAGCTGTATTTCTTGAAATATTTTTTCAACATTCTCTTCATTTTATTTTTAATATACTTTTATTGGTGCATTATAGTCTCACATCATAATGTAAATCATGTTAACAGTGACATACATGCACACAGTACTTTGTGGGTGGCATGGCCCTGGGTCCCTCCCCATCCCCGCCTTCCCCATACAGAATATTGAGATTGACATTGGTATTTTCACATATGTACGCAAAGCCCATGGTAGTAATTACTTCACTGATCCTCACTCTTCCCCCTCCCCTTCCCCTAGACCACCTCCCTGATCCACTGAAGTTTCTCCTCTATTATCTGGAGTCCCCCGGTATCCCAATTACTCCCTAGCTTCCACATATTAGAGAAAACAAATGGCCCTTCACTTTCTGTGACTGGCTAATCTCACTTAACATAATGTTCTCCGAGTCCTTCCATTTTCCTGCAAATGACATAATTCTGTCCTTCTTTATTGCTGAGTAGAATTCCATTGTGTGGATATCCCATAATTTTGTACTACATTCATCTGTTTATGGACACCAAAGTTGGTCCCATAATTTGGCTATTGTGAATTGTGCTTCTATGAACATGGATATGCATATATTACTATAGTTCTCTGATTTCAGTCCCTTTGGAAAGACACTCAGGAGTGGTATAGCTGGATCATATGGTGGATCCATTCCCAGTTTTCTGAGGAATCTCCACACTGATCTCCATAGTGGCTGAACTAATTTGTAGTCACACCAACAATGTAGAAGAGTTCCAATTTCTCCAAATCCTCACCAACATTTATTGTTTTTTGACTTCATGATGATTTCTGTTCTGATTGGAGTTAGATGGAATCTCAGTGAAGTATTGATTCACATCTCCTCAATGGCTAATGATGTTGAACATTTTTTCGTGTATTTACTGGCCATTTGTATCTCTTCTTTTGTGAAGTATCTAATTGAATTGTCCATTTCTTGATTGGGTTATTTGTTTTTTTTAGTGTACAGTCTTTTAACTTCTTTGTATATTCTACATATTAGTTCTCTATCAGGGGGATAATTGGCAAAGATCTTCTCAAATTCTGTAGGCTTTCTCATTAGACTCTTAATTGTTTCCTTTGATGAGCAGAAGCTTTTTAGTTTAGTATCATCCCATTTATTAATTCTTGTTTTAATTTTTTGAGGTATGGGTGTCTTATTGAGGAAGTTTCTATATGTGCCTATATGTTGGAGTGTTAGACCTATGCCCTCCTCTAGTAACTTCAAAGTCTCTGATCTAATTTCCAGGTCTTTGATCCATCTCTTGTTGACTCCTGTGCAAGGTGAAAGGTAAGTATTTAGTTCCATTTTTTATAATTTGATAACCAGTTTTCCCAACACTATTTGTTGAAAAGGCTGTCTTTTCTCCAACATATGTGTTTGGCACCTTTGTTGAAAATCAATTGGCTATAAGTGTGTGGATTTGTTTCTGTATCTTCTATTCTGTTCCATTGGGTCTATGTGTCTGTTTTTGTACCAATGCCATGCTGTTTTTATTACTATAGCTCAGTAGTATAATTTGAAGTCAGGAATTGTGATGCCTCCTGCATGGTTCTTATTGCTGAGAATGCTTTGGCTATTCTGGGTCTTCTGTTTCTCCATATGAAATTTATGATTGATTTTTCTAGGTCTGTGAAGAATGACATTGGTATTTGATAGGGATTGCACTGACTTTGTAGATCGCTGTTGGTAAAATGGCCATTTTGATAATATTCATTCTGCCTATCCAAGAGCAAGGGAGATCTTTCCATCTTCTAAGATCTTCAATTTTTCTTTAGTGTTTTATAATTTTCATTGTAGAGGTCTTTTACCTCCTTGGTTAGGTTTATTCCTAGGTGTTTATTGTTTTTAAGGTTATTGTGAATGGAATTGTTTTCTGGACTTCTTTCTCAGTGGATTCATGGTTGGCATATATAAAAACTACTGATTTTTTAGGTTGATTTTGTATCCCGATACTTTGCTGAATTTGTTAATCAGCTCTAATAGTCTTTTGGTTGAGTTTTTTGGGTCTTATAAATATAGGTTTGTGTCGTCTGCAAATAGGTATAATTTTAAATTTTCTTTTCCTATTTGAATTCCTTTGATATCCTTCTCCTGTCGTATTGCTCTGGCAAGAGTCTTGAGGACTATACTATAAAATGAGTGGTGATAGTGGGCATCCTTGTCTTGTTCCTGATTTTAAAGGGAATCCCCGCAATTTTTTCCTGTTCAATATAATGTTGGCTTTTGCTTTATTGTATATTGTTTTAATTATGCTGAGGTAAGTTCCTTCTATTCTGGTTTTCTACAGTGTTTTTAACATGAAAGGGTATTGGATTTTGTCAAATGCTTTTTCAGCATCTATTGAGATGATCTTGTGATTTTTGCCCTTAGTTCTATTTATGTGGTGAATAACATGTATTGATTTGCATATGTTGAACCAGCTTTGCATTCCTGGGATGAGACCAACTTGGTCATGGTCTACAATTTTCTTGATGTGGTTTTGAATGTGCATGGCTAGTATTTTGTTTAGAATTTCTGTGTCTGTGTTCATCAATGATATTGGTCTGTAATTTTCTTTTCTTGAGGGATCTTTATATGGTTTTGGTATTAAGGCGATACTGGCCTCATAGAAGGAGTTTGAAAGAATTCCATCTCTTGATTTCATGGAATAACTTTTGAAGTATTGGATTTAGTTCTTCTCTACATGTTTTGTAGAATTCAGCTGGGAATCCATCTAGACCTAGGCTTTTCTTTAATAGAAGGCTTTTTGTTGCTGTTTCTATCTTTTTGTTGCTATTGGTCAGTTTAGGTTTTCTATATCTTCTCAGTTCAATTTAGGTTGTGTATGCCTAGAAATCTGTTGATTTCTTCCATGTTTTTCAGTTTATTGGGGTATAAATTTTCAAAATAGTTTCTGATGATTCTCTGGATTTCCCCACTGTCTGTAGTGATAAATCCGTTTTCATTTCTGATTTTAATAATCTGGGCTGATTTGCTTTCTTTTGGTTAGGTTGGCTAAGGGTTTGTCAATCTTGTTAATCATTTCAAAGAACCAACTTTTTGTTTTGTTTTTCTGGGTCTTTGAGGGGTGTCATTAGGTTGTTTATTTGGTGACTTTCTGGTTGTTTTTTTTTTTTTTATGTGGGCACTCAGTACTATAAATATTCCTCTTAAAACTTCAAAGTATCCCATAGATTTTGGTACATTGTGTCTCTATTTTCATTTAATTCTAGGAATTTTTTCATTTCTCCCCGTATTTCTTCCCTGATCCAGTCCTCATTCCATAGTGTATTATTCAGTCTCCAAATATTTATGTAATTTCTTTTGGTCTTTCTACTGTTGATTTCTACTTTCATTTCCTTGTGATCTGAGAAAATGCAGGGAATTATATTAATTTTTTTTAATTTGCTGGTAGTTGCTTTGTGGCCCAGAATATGGCCTATTTTTGAGAAAGTTCTGTGAGCAGCTGAGAAGAATGTGTATTCAGATATCATTATTTGAAATATTCTGTATATGTCTATTAGGTCCATTTGGTTCATATTGTTCTTTAGGTCTAAAGAATCTATACTCATTTTTGCATGGAAGATTGATCTAGTGGTGTCAGTGGTATGCTGAAGTCTCCCAATATTATTGTATTTGGGTCTATTTGATACCTAAAGTCCCAAAGATTTTGTTTTGTAAAAGAAGGTGCAACCATATTGAGGGCATAAATGTTTACTATCATTATATGTTCTTGTTGGATTCACCTTTTATTAATAAGAAGTGACCTGTTTGTTTATTCTGATATGTTTTAACTTAAAGTCTGTTTTGTCAGATATGAGCATTGCTACCTCTGCTTATTTTCAATCTCCATTTGCATGGTATATCTTTTTCTTTCCTTTCACCTTTAGCATATGGATATCTTTGGCTGTAATGTGAGTTTCTTTCAAGCAGCATATAGTTGGATTATGTTTCTTAATCCACATTGCCAGTCTATGCCTTTTAATTGGAGCATTTAGACCTTTGACATTCAGTGTTATTATCGAGATATGATTTTTGTTTCCTGCCATTTGTAGTTCTATTTTCTGTTTGATGTAGTGATATTTTTCCTTTGCTAACTTGCCAATCTGGTGGAGATCACCCCTCCTCTGGTTCTCGTATTTGCTTCTTTTTTCTTCTTTGTTCTTTGTGTTTTATTTCCTTAAGTATTTTCACTAGTGCTGGCTTGGTAGTTATGAATTCTTTAAGTTTCTGCTTGTCTTGGAAAATTTTTATTTCAATTTTGAGATAAAATTAATCATTCCTGGATACAGCAGTCTTGGTTGGAAGTTGTTTTCTTTCAGGGTCTTGAGAACATCATACCAGCCCCTCCTGGCTTTCATAATTTGGTTGAGAAGTCTGGAGTGATTCTTATGGTTTTGCCCCTGAATGTCACCCATTACTTTGTTCTTGCTGCTTTTAAGATTTTTTCCTTGGCCTCTATGTTAGTCATTTTGATTATTATGTGGTATGGGGAAGTCCTTCTTTGATCTTGTCTTGCTGGTGTTCTGAATGTCTTCTGTATGTGGATATCCAAGTCTTTTTCTATGTTTGGGAAATTCTATGTTTAGAAAATTCTATTGTCTATGCCGGGCGTGGTGGTGCACACTTGTAATCCCAGTACTTTGGGAGGCAGAGATCGGAGGATCCGGGTTCGCGGCCAGCCTCAGTTCTCTCTCTCTCTCTCCCTGTCTCTCTCTCTCTCTCTCTACTTAGTGGGGCCCTCCGCAACTTCATGAGACCGGTTTCAAAAAAAGTATTAAAAAAAATAGGGCCGGGGGTGTAGCGTGGAGGTAGAACGCCCCTGGGTTCAATCCCCGGTACCGCAAAAAAAAAAAGAAAATTCTTTTGTCTATATTTGGGAACTATAATTTCTCTGAAGTGATTTGATACCCTTGGTTTGTGCTTCTGGACCTTCTTTAATGCCTATTATCCATGTTAGGTTGTTTCATATTTTCCCATATTTCTTGGATGTTCAGGTCCTGTTGTTGTATTGTATTCTCTATATTGTTGACTGTGTTTTCAGTTTTGAATGAACTTTCTTCCAGGAGTGATACTCTGTTTTCCATGTGGTCAATCCTGCCAGAGGTGGTTTCTATTGCAGTTATAATTCATTTATTGACTCCTTCTTTTCACACAAAGCCTCTTTTTGGTTCTTACTTAGGGCCTCAATTTCTCTATTAATATGTTCTTTCATTTCCTGTTCACTTTCTCCGAGGATTTTGATAATATTAAAGATCAAAATTCAGAATTCTCCTTCTGGCATTTCCTGCAGGTCAGTATTGGTGATCTCCCTTGTTGAGTTGTGGGAGCTTATTGTTTCCTTGCTGTTCTTCATTCTCAGGCTTTAAGAGTTCCCAAATTTGTATTTATGTTGTCTCTGCATCTTCTTCCTCTTTTGTTGTGAGTCCTGTGTCTGTTATCCCTTTATAATGAGCTAGAGATAGAGACCTATGCTAGAAATATATATTTGCCTGTATGAATCTGTCTCATATAATGAAACGTTTGAGTTTGTTCCCCAGAGCCTCTTTAACAAGATATAATTCTTAATACAGGCAAACAGGAGTCAGGAGTCTCTGATTGGTTGCAGGCTACCAAGCTCTCCAGGCCCAAACTCTGTAGGGCCAAAGAAATCTGTTCAAAGCCTGCAGCCTGCTGGTTGGGATTTAATGCCCCACAGAAACCACCACTGCTCTGCTGATTGTGAACCCATGAAACTACAGAGCGCTGACCTACAATTTCTGTGGCCAGTGGGCCAAGATCAGCTGGGTCAGAGATTGTTATGTTCCAAGCTTGTGGCCCAGCTTGCTGAGCTTTGGTGGCCCACGGACACCGCCGCTGATCTACTGTTTACAATCACATGGAGCACTGTCAGTCACTGGTGGCAGAGAGCATGTTGAGTTCCCTGACTGTAGCTGTGATCACTTGAACCCCTGCCAACCCGTGGCCTCCCTGCTTTCAGTGTGCAAGCTCTGGCAGGAAGAAACTGTATTGTTCTGAGCCTGGGGCTTGAATGGCTCAGTTATTTAGCCCCAGGGACACTGCTGTTGCTCTGGGCAGCTGTGATCACATGAGACCTTGATTTCCTCTGGCCTTGGTGCTTGTAGAGCCCAAACATGTCTGGACAAAAGTTTAAAGATTTCTGAGCCTGCAACTTGGTTGGTTGAGTTAGTTCACCTACAGACAGCACAACTAGTGATCACTGGAGACCCTGTAAGGGCACAGCAAACTGCTTATTCTAGCTCCCACCCCCTGCCCAAATGTCCCTAGGGGCTCTCTGCTACTTCAGTTTTTTGCAGCGTCCAACTGTAGCCTGAGGGGTGATTTGCAAGCTCACAGACCCCATGAGTCTGTTCATTGCCATACAAATTCCTTTGGCTGCACAGGGCGGTCTCCTGCTGGGACGGCTTGTTAACTCACTGTCTTGATGAGTGCCACTTGGGTCCTTGCAGGCAGAGATGAGTTCAGCTGCAGCCTCAGGATTTCATTTCATGATTTAGCTGGACTGTCTGGGTAGTCAGGTCTTTGTTGAGCATGGAGAGAAGAGTGCTACTGCTTTTGATGATGGTCTGTAGTCACTGGCTTGACAAGATTCTGCTGCTTCTTTGATGGAGTTGGTCTCTGATCACCCCAGTCCCAGCAGCTGCCCACCCCAGCGTGGACTCAGAAAGATGGCGCCACTGCTGCTCTCTGCTCATCAGGCAAGACACAGGGAACTCTTTTCAGGCTTCTGCTCTCTCTTCTGCCTCCAGATTCACCGCCTTTTGACTGTCGTTGTTCTGTTGAGTTTGGGCTGCTTTTCTTTCCTTGCCAAGAAGCAGTCATTCCACTGGTTGAGTTCTGGTCACAGAGTGCCTGAAACACACTATTTCCCTCTATTCCGCCATTTTTAATCCCCCCACTGTTTTCTCCTTGAAATATTTTTAAACAATTAATCTTATCTCCATTTTAAAAATTTAAATGGCTAGAAAGTCACAAAATTTTGGACCAAGGAAAACCACTAATTTTTTTTTCTGAATTTTCAATTAATTTGAATAGGCTAAAACTTCCTTAACTAGACTAGAATTCTTCCTGACATAATAACAGCAGAGAAGAAAAAAAAAGGATAATCTATTTCATATGATAGCCTCATGAATTAAGGCAGTATCCTATCAGATCAGCTTCTCCAGGAGGGCAGGCTCTGCTTCCTCTTCACTGCTACAAATCAGTATTCACGATGGACTTGGGACAGAGTAGCTGTTCAATAAACAGATATTGCCCAAACAAGAAATAAATGTACTCACTCAAAATTTTAGTATTCCTAGCAGATCTGTAGCTACAAACAGTAAGGGCCATTAAATGTGATTACAATATGCAATAAACATATAATAATAAAGAATTTGTAGTTCATACATTTTACTACCTGAAACTTATAATCCAACATTTTTTCCGCATTAATGACATTTGTATAAATGGTCATATATGTATGTATTTAAGATGGGCAAATTTTTAAATAGTCTACAAACCATTTTCAATTCAATTAAAAAGTAATTGTTCAAGGTCTGATGTATTGAATTTCTCACAGAATTATAATAAAGGAAGAGAAGCCACAACCTTCCTGGTATAGTCATCATTATAGCCAGTATGCTGAGCAGAGCTCTGCACCAGGCCAAACTTAATTCAATGTTTGAAAAGGCAACAAAAGAAGAAAAAGAGTAGGATACAGGAGGAAACCACTTTGTGGAACAAGTTTATAGTTCAATTAAAAAGAAATGTGACAATCTTCAAACTGTCATTTTTGTGCCTAATATCATTATGTACGAACAGGAGGACTTGATTATTGAATCAGCAATGCTGATTACAGAATGAGAAGTAGTCTATGCTGAATTAAATTCAGCAATTGTTCAAAGCCAATGTGCCCACTTGTAAATATCAATATTGAATTTTAAGCATATAAACCAGCCAATCAATTACAACTAAGAACATGACTTTAATCAGTGAAAGTTGAGATACAATTTGCAGAATTCTGCAAGTAAATAAAACTTAAGTCAGCATTGTTGAAACCTAATCTTGCTGTCTGTGGTCTGTGGGACAGAGGTACAAATAACACAATCTCTTGAAAATGTCGTTATCTATGAGCTATGCCCTTAACTTTTGAATAGCTCTGGAAGTAGAGGTTGTACACTGTAAGGTACTGCCTCTGAGTCTCCTAACTTCAGACACAGAGGGAGTATATTACAGTGTTTAAGAGCACAGGAGTTAGAGATTGCCCAACTTCAAATTTCAACTCCCCACTAACCAGATGTATGCCTAGGGCAGGTTATTTAATCCTTCTGTGATTCAGTTTACTCATCAGTAAAATGAGATAACCAACAGGCATGGTGGAAGTAATCCAGTACTTTGCAGTACAGACATAATACTAGTACTTGGGAGGCTGAGACAGGAGGATCACAGGTTCAAGCCCAACCTCAGCAATGTAGCAAGACTCTCAGCAACCTAGCAAGACCCTGTTTCAAAACAAAAAAAAAATTAAAAAAAGGCTTGCGTGTAGCTCAGAGGTAGAAAACTCCTGGGTTCCATCCTCAGTACCAAAAAAAATGGGGATAATTATAGTAAATACCTTACATTTTTTTAAAAATATCTACGAGCCCACATAGACCAGCCACACAGTCCCACACAACACAGGTGGCTTCCCCGCACCCCACTTAGGCCAGCCATTCTGTCCCGCGTGACCAGGGTGGCTTCCCCACACCCCGTCTAGGCCAGCTGCACAGCCCCTTGCAATCCAGGCAGCCAGACGTGCCATCCTGCGCGACAAGAGTAGCCAGCCATGCCCTGCCTAGGCCAGCCACGCCATCCCGCGCAACCAGGGCAGCTGACTGCGACCCGCCTAAGCCAGCCATGCCATCCCGTGCGACCTGGATTCCCCTCTGCCCCGCACCCCATCTAGGCCAGCTGTGTCTTACTGCATGCCCCGCCTAGGCCAGCGGTGCCAGCAATCCAGGCAGCCCTCTGTACCTCGCCCCGGACTCCAACGCTGCCACCCAAGACCTGTGTGGCCCTCCAAGCCCCACCTTGGAACCCCACACCCTTCAGTGCTGTTACACAAGATCCAGAGATTGCAGCTCTCTCACCTGATGGGAGACCCTGTGCCACACTTCAGAGCCCAGATACCCTCCGGCACTGCCACCTGAGACCTGCACAACCCTCCACACCCCCTCAGAGCCAGGGCACACACTGGTGCTGCCACCCAAGTTCAAGGAGCCTGCGCACTTCACAGGAGTCCACATGCAATCCTCAGAGCTGTGCCTCGGCGCCTGTGTACCCTCAAGTACCTCCATCCAATACCCGGAGTTCGTACCCCTCTTGGGCCTGTGTGAGATACTCAGTGCAATGCATCAGAGCCCAGGCAACCTCCTGTGATGCCTCCCAAGACCCGGAGCACCCGGGCGACCCTCAGCACCCACGCCATGAAGACCAGGCATCTTCTGGTACTGTCACCCGCACCTCAAACCCACACCCAATACCGCGCATCGAAGTGCACCTCACATGCCAACAACTGAGCTCCAGAACCTGTGTGCCCACACACACACAAACACACACACACACCATGCCCCGGTCAACCAGATGGGAAGGAAACACAGCCTGCAGCGTACTGACCTAACTGGGTCTACAGGGACCATCAAGAGGTCTTATACATAAAAAGGAAGATGATGCAGAGGCAACAGAAACTCAAAATTGAAAACACATAATTTATGAGAATGAGGAACAGTGAAGAAACAAGAAACGCAATGCATCAAGTGAGATTACTGATACTGATCTACAGGAAATGCAAGATGGAGAATTCAGAATTTTGGTCTTCAGAATGATGAAAGGTCTCAAAGAAAGCATAGAGGAGATGAAGAAGGAAGTTGAGACTCTAAGAAAGAATCAGAAAGAAGCCGGGCGTGGTGGCGCATGCTTGTAACCCCAGTACTTTGGGAGGCGGAGACCGGAGGATCCGGGTTCGCGGCCAGCCTCACCTCTCTCTATCTCTCTCTCTCCCTGTCTCTCTCTCTCTCTCTCTCTCTACTTAGTGAGGCCCTCCACAACTTCATGAGACCTGGTTTCAAAATAAAGTATAAAAAATAGTGCCGGGGTGTAGTTTGGAGGTAGAACCCCTCTGGGTTCAATCCCCAGTACCGCAAAAAAAAAAAAGAAAGAATCAGAAAGAAACACTGAACAAAATGGAGTCAATAAACAAATTAAAGACCGCAATAGAAACCAACTCTAGTAGGCTCAACCACATGGAAAACAGGGTATCACTCCTGGAAGACAGTTCGTTCAAAACTGAAAATGCAGTCAATGATATACAGAAGATATTACAACAACACACCCTGGCCATCCAAAAAATACAGGACAATGAAAGATGTCCTAATCTAAGGATAAAAGGCATCGAAGAAGGATTAGAAACACAGACCAAGGGTATAAGAAACCTCTTCAAATAAATAATTTCAGAGAATTTTCCAAACATAGAAAAGGATTGGGACATTCACATACAGGAGACATATAGAACACTGTTAAGACAGGACCAAAGAAGGACCTCCACACACCACGTAATAATTAAAATGTCTAACGTAGAGGCCAATTTACGAATCCTAAAAGCAGCAAGAGCAAAAGAAAGGGTGACCTACAGGGGCAAAACAATAAAAATCACCCCAGACTTCTCAATCCAAGTCAGGAATGTCAGGAGGGATTGGTATGAAGTACTCCGGACCCTGGAAGAAAACAACTTCCAACCAAGACTGATATATCCAGCAAAGCTATAATTTAAAATTGATGGAGAAATAAAAATATTCCATGATAAACAAATACTTAAAAATTCATGAGGACCAAACCAACACTGGATAAAATCCTAAAAGATATAAATCACAAAGAAGGGAAAACAAGCAATTTTCAGAACCACCAGAGAGGTGAACTACACCAGGTAGGCAACTAAACAAGGAGATTTGTCATTACAGCAAACAGAAAATAGAACTCAAAGTGACAGGAAACAAAAATCATATCTCAATAATAACATTGAATGTCAAAGGACTCAACTCCCCAATTAAAAGGCATAGACTGGCAATGTGGATTAAAAAGAATAACCCAACTATATTCTGCGTACAAGCAACTTACCTTCTAGCCAAAGATACTCATACACTAAAGGTAAAAGGATGGAAAAAAGATATACCATGCAAACAGAAATTGAAAACAAGTAGGGGTAGCAACGCTTATATCTGACAAAACAGTCTTTAAGCTAAAACACATCAGAAGAGACAAAGCGGGTCACTTCTTACTAATAAAAGGAACAATCTCACAAAAGATATAATAATAGTAATATTTATACCCCAAATGTGGGCACACCCACATTCATAAAACAAAGTTTTCGGGACATCGGGTCCCAAATAGACCCAAACATAATAATATTAGGAGACTTCAACACACCACTATTCCACTAGATCGATCCTCCAGACAAAAGATGAATAAAGATTGTTCAGACCTAAAGAAAACCATTGACCAAATGGATCTAATAGACACATACAGATTATTTCAACCAGCAACACCTGAATACACATTTTTCTCAGCTGCCCACAGATCATTCTCCAAAATAGACCACATACTAGGTCACAAAGCAAGCACCAGCAAATTCAAAAGATGTGATGTAATTCCCTGCATGTTCTCAGATCACAACAAAATGAAACTGGAAATTAACAACAGGAAGACTAGAAGTAATCACATTAGTAAATGGAGACTGAAAGATATACTTCTGAATAGGGAATGGATAAGAAAAGCAATAAGGAGAGAAAAAAATTCCTGGAACTAAACGAAGATAGAGACACTATGTACCAAAATCTATGGGACACTTTGAAGGCAGTGTTAAGAGGAAAATTTATAGCACTGAGTGCCCACATAAAAAAAAAAAAACAGAAGACATCCAAATAAATAATCTAATGACACACCTCAAGGATCTTGAAAAACAGGAACAGTCGAACCCCAAAGCCAGTAGGAGGCAGGAGATAACTAAAATTAGAGCAGAAATTAATGAAATAGAGAATAAAAAAATACAAAGAATCAACAAAACAAGAAGCTGGTTCTTTGAAAAGATTAACAAGATTGACAAACCACTAGCTAACCTAACCAAAAGAAGGAAAGAATCAACCCAAATTACCAAAATCAGAAATGAAAACAGGGACATCACCACAGATAGTGGAGAAATCCAGAGGATCATAAGAAACTACTTTGAAAAGTTATACCAATAAAATGGAAAACATGGAAGAAATTGAAAGATTTCTAGACACATACAACCTACCTAAATTGAACCAAGAGGATATAGAAAACCTGAATCAACCAATAGCAAGCACAGAGGTAGAAACAGCAATAAAAAGTTTGCCATCAAAGAAAAGCGCAGGTCCAGATGGTTTTCCAGCTGAATTTTACAAAACCTTTACTGAAGAACTAAAACCTATACTTCACAAACTATTCCGTGAAATTGAAAAAGATGGAATTCTTCCAAATTCCTTTTATGAGGTCAACATCACATTAATACCAAAGCCAAATAAAGATACCTCAAGAAAAGAGAATAACAGACCATTATCATTAATGAGCATAGAGGCAAAAATTCTAAATAAAATACTAGCCATGCATATTCAAAACCATATTGAGAAAATCGTACACCACTACCAAGTTGGTTTCATCCCAGGAAAGCAAGGCTGGTTCAACATACGCAAAACAATACATGTATTCACCATATAAATCGAACTAAAAACAAAAATCACATGATCATTTCATTAGATGCAGAAAAAGCAATTGACAAAATTCAATACCCATTCATGTTAAGAACTCTTAGAAAACTGGAATAGAAGGAACATACCTTAACGTCATTAAATCAATATATAAGAAACCCAAAGCCAACATCATATTGAATGGTGAAAAATTGCCAGAATTCCCCTTAAAAACAGGAATAAGACACGGATGCCTACTATCACCACTCCTTTTCAATATAGTCCTCAAAACTCTTGCCATAGCAATAAGACAAGAGAAGGATATCAAAGGAATTCAAATGGGAAAAGAATTAAAATTATCTTTATTTGCAGATGATATGATCCTATATCTAGAAGACCCAGAGAACTCAACCAAAAATCTACTAGAGCTGATTAACAAATTCAGCAAAGTAGCTGGATACATGATCAACCTAAAAAAATCAGTAGCTTACATATATGCCAACCATGAATCCACTGAGAAAGAAATCCAGAAAACAATTCCATTCACAATAACTTCAAAACCAATGAAATACATAGGAATAAACTTAACCAAAGAGGTAAAAGACTTCTACAATGAAAACTATAGACCACTGAAGAAAGAAATAGAAGAAGATCTTAGAAGATGGCAAGATCTCCCCTGCTCTTGGATAGACAGAATAAAAATTATCAAAATGGCCATTCTGCCAAAAATGATCTATAGAATCAATGCAATCCCTATCAAAATACCAACGTCATTTTTCACAGATCTAGAAAAATCAGTCATAAATTTTATATGGAGAAACAAAAGACCCAGAATATTCAAAGCAATTCTCAGCAATAAGAATCATGCAGGAAGCATAACAATCCCTGACTTCAAATTGTACTACAGAACTATAGTAATAAAATCAGCATGGTATTGGCACAAAAACAGACACATAGACCAGTGGAACAGAATAGAAGATACAGAAACAAGATCACAAATTTATAGTCAATTGATTTTCGACAAAGGTACTAAACACATACGTTGGAGAAGAGTCTTTTCAACAAATGGTGCTGGGAAAACTGGTTATCTACCTGTAGAAAAATGGGACTAAATCCTTACCTCTCACCCTGCACAAGAGTCAACTCGAGATGGATTAAAGACCTAAAAGTTAGATCAGAGTCTGTGAAATTATTAGAAGAAGGCATAGGTTCAACACTCCAACATATAGGCACAGGTAGAAACTTTTCCCCAACAAGACCTCCAAAGCACAGGAAATTAAAACAAGAATTAATAAGTGGGATAGCATTAAATACAAAGCTTCTGCTCATCGAAGGAAACCATCAAGAGCCTAAAGAGAAAGCCTATGGAATGGGAAAAGATATTTGCAAGCTATCCCTCCAACCGAGGTCTAATATCTATGATATACAAAGAAATTAAAAGGCTTTACACTAAGAAAACAATCTGATCAAGAAGTTGGCAGCAGACATGAACAGACACTTCACGAAAGAAGAGATACAAATGGCCAATAGATACGTGAAAAAATGTTCAACATCATTAGCAATGAGGGAGATGCAAATCAAAACTACTCTAAGATTTCATCTAACCCCAATTAGAATGGCAAGCATTAAGAAGTCAAACAACAACAAATGATGGCGAGGATGTGGGGTAATTGGGACTCTTCTACATTGTTGGTGGGATTGCAAACTAGTTCAACCACTATGGAGATCAGTGTGGCGATTCCTCAGAAAACTGGGAATGGATCCACCATATGATCCGGCTATACCACTACTGGGTATCATACCAAAGGGATTGAAACCAGAAAATTACAGTAATGTATGCATACCCATGTTCATAGCAGCACAATTCACAGTGGCCAAATTGTGGAACCAACCTACATGTCCACCAACAGATGAGTGGATTGCAAAATTGTGGGAAATATACACAATGGAATTCTACTCAGCAATAAAGAAGAACAAAATAACATCATTTGCAAGAAATTGGAAGGATCTGGAGAACATTATGTTAAGCGAGATCAGTCCATCACAAAAAAAAGAAGGGACATATGTTTTCATTAATATGTGCAACCTAGGGAGTAGTGGGGACACACAAAGGACTCTGATTGAGAATGGAGAAACCTCAGTGGGGCAAGGGAAGTGGTACAAGGAAGGGGAAGGGCAAGAAAGAAGTGAATCAGTGGTATTAATATCATAAACAATATATATCTGTGAAAATATATCAACATCATTCTCGGTACTTCATATGGGCAGGAGGACGCTAAAAGCTGTATGCATGTATATTAACATCAAATAGATAAAAAAAAAATATCTAGGAAACTTTTCTATCTCTCAGATTTCCCCATGGATAAAAGTCTAGAGCAAGTATTCAGCCAGTTCTATGCTTTTGTGCATTTGCTATTTTAACCTTTCTCAGTTTCACTCACATCATGATATTATTGTGGGTGGTCCATTTCTTCCCATTTTTTGAATTTACTATTCTCCCACCAACACAGATGCAAATAAATGAGTGTTCTTTCACCTGATAATGAAGTCTACTTGGCCCAGTGATCTCTCACATCAATTCACAAGTCCTAGAGGAAATTATGGATACCACTGAACAAAAGTCAAATTTTCATGCATATCATATTCCTCAGATTTAATATTCTACTCAAACTACATCTCCAGTGTCATTGCTGAGCATGAATGCATTTCAAAAACATTGTTTGGCCGGGCGTGGTGGCGCACGCTTGTAATCCCAGTACTTTGGGAGGCAGAGACCGGAGGATCCGGGTTCGCGGCCAGCCTCAGCTCTCGCTCTGTCTCTCTCTCTCCCTGTCTCTCTCTTTCTCTCTCTCTCCTTAGTGAGGCCCTCCGCAACTTTGTGAGACCCGGTTTCAAAATAAAGCATAAAAAATAGGGCCGGGGGCGTAGCGCAGAGGTAGAACGCCCCTGCGTTCAATCCCCGGTACCGCAAAAAAAAAAAAAAAAAAAAAAACATTGTTTGTTTGAAATGCCAATTCTGTGAATCCTCCCCAAGTCCAGAAAGCCCAAATTACAAGTGCTGTATTCCATTAAAACTAAAGAATCAAAGGTGAGCCTTATTGCCAGTGGCACTGATCATGAAACAGGATTTCAGGTAATATGTCATATTTCCTGATGAGAATGAACTTACAACAGCCCAGTTCACAGCCGAGCAAGGAACAATCACGATTGCCACCTAATCGAAAAAACTTATGTAACTGCTGAATCTGATGCAAATCATAAGGACATGGAGATCCAATTGCCACTCTTTCCTCTTTTTGTTCCAGTTCTTATCTCTTTGACAGCTCCTTCTGGATTTACTTGATATGATGAACTTCCTCAGCTCTTAGTATCAGTTCCCCACAATGTCCTTGCAGTCAGCTGGCTCCTCAGTGGCCTCCATTAGGAGACACTCATGTCAACCCACATATTGGTTATTCTATTAATGATTCCAGAACATAACAATCTAAGCCATGATTTGTACTTATCAAGTAATTGACCCTTGAATTCAGCAAAGACAGTTCAAAACCTTTATGGATATAGTAATTTTCTTCTCAAAAATAAAAGTGCCTGGTAATTTTTCTTCTGCTCTATAAACATAGCAACCAGTCAGAGAGGAAAAATAATGATTGAGCTCTCATGAGGACAAACCCCACATTCTCCCAAGTCTTGTACCCACAGCAAATACCATTGTTGGCATGCCTTTTCTGCTTTAACAAAGTCTACTGATTTGCCTATGTTCAGGGTTTAGATCAAGTTCGTTTATACCTGTAACAGTCCTTGCTGATTTTCCTCCATTTTTTCATGCAACAAATGCTAATTAAGCATGTAATCTATGCCAGAAATTGAGGGTATAAAAAAGAAGAAAATAATAGTTGATGACCCCCATGTTCCTGCAATCCAGTATTATGTCTTTTGAACTATTTTTAGCTTGACCACAAAATTATGCACATTCTTTCATTTAATCTTACATAATGATTGTTTATTTGCCAGGACTGGATTTATATGGTATAGAAGAGGAGGCTTCATTAAGCTTACTCCGAATCTAATATAGGAGATAGCCAAGTAAATAAAGAATTGCAATGCAGCAAGACAAGTTCATATAAGATTCTCTCCAGGAGGAGAATGAGGTCCATCAAAAGAGAGAGGACATATAAGAGAAAAAGCACCAGTTTGGGGATCCAGTAACCTAGCTTACCTCCTCCCTCATACAGATAGATATGACACTAAGCCTGTTACTTAACCTCTATCCTATTTGGTTTTCAGAGCTAAAATGCCCCAACAAAGCCTGTCATTATCGTATGTCTCATAGGATTAATATGAACATCAAATGAGAGGAAAAAGAAGAAAATTGGATTTCCTAAGACCTTGCTCTCAATTCTTACACTAGGCTGACCACAGAGAAGGAAATAAAAGGAAGGTCAGGAAGAGCTTCCTTAACCTGCAAAAATAAACATAATGTACCATTATACACAGTGCCTCTGACTTAGATATTTATGAAAATGAGCTTTATATTGAAGTTACAATAGGAGTCTAAGATTAAGAAAGATGTTATTTTAATTAAAAAGATGGTTTCCCAGAAATTAGTTTGCTGACTTCACTCTCTCACAGGTTGAGAGAAAAAGAATCCAGGAATGCCTAAATATTACAGGTTCCTTTTGGAGGCTTTGCTGGTCATATTCCTATCTCCTTAGCTCAACTCCAGTCTATTTATCTCTCAGAAGCCTCTCATTATATCTTGCTTCATCTTGCCTATCCAAATATGTCCTCCTACTGCCCTAGGTGAAACAAATCCTTCACTGTGATGGGCCAGATATTTTTACTTTCTTTTAAATTTGACTATTTAAGTCATTCTTTGTACAATGAAACGTCTGCCTTGGCACCTGGAAAAACTCAGATTTCACATTCTCTGTAAAGTTTTTCTCCAAAACTGCAACACCATCTACAATGAACTTTCCTCTATTACTTGGTTTTACCTATTTATGTGGTATTAATCATATATTCTCTAAAAATCATAATTCATCCCTGTGTGTCAGAATCATTGGAAGAACACTTCCATAAAGTATACATTCCCACACTCCAACCTCAACAAATTCTGGTTGAGAATTGTGTCTGAAGCAAGTATATTTTAACCAGTACCCAGTTGATTCTGTTACAGGTAGTAAAAAGGTCATATGCTGAGAAACAGTGCTGTACCACAAACCTATTCTATGACAGAACTCTGCACACTCACACGTGCCTTGGGCACACATGGATATAACAGACACACACAACACACATACAGGCACACACAACACATTTTGTGACCATAAAGTGATTTGATTTGCTTCATAAATATTTCATGTAACCCTAATGAATACCATTTTGAGTGAGAAAAGCTTTTAGAGTAAACCTTTTTATTATTTAAGTAAAAGTATCCAAAATTTAGAGGTTGAATTCTTTTACAAAATTTCAGTTGCAAATGTGTTTTATTTGTAGCTTAGACAGAGTGCAAAAATGCAAACAAAAAGTGTTGAATATTATTCTTTCCAGGTATTGTTATTTATAAAATGAAGTCAGCATTTCAAAAACACAGATTACTTAGATTACTTAGATGATACTCTAGACTAAACATCACAGTTTGTTTATGAGAAAAATAAATGTAGTTAAATGTGACCTAACATATAGAGCTTTTAAGGCAAGATGCACTGACTTTGCAGAGGAAACACTACAAACACAGAAAAAGCATCATATGCAGAAAAAATCATCATCCTCAGCTGTGATATTATAAGAGGTGGGCAAGCCCATTCATACTGACTTATGCCCAATACCATCACCTGTTTTCATTGCATCTGGTGGTATTGTATATACTTGTATGGATCCCTCAAATCCTCTGGAAGCAAAGGCAGTATACATTCATTGAGTTTACAAACACAAAGGGATTCCATCCTTGAAAACCAGGCAGCGGTATACTTAATATACAGAACAGCCCATCTGTGTTTTCTGCTCCCGCATTTCGCGTCCATCCAACTAATACCATTTGGTGAGGCTCTGGTAAGGTCCCTCTCCATAAAATGTGCTCAGCCTTGCCCCTAGGTGCCCAAAGCTGCCCTTATGGTTGGGGGGAGGGGGGAGAGACAGAATCCTGTTGGAAATATCTAAGACAACTCACCAACAAGTCAAAAGGACATCACCCTTGCTGATGAATGACATCTGAGTCTATCTTCAACCATCTAGAAACATGCTTTTTTCATGTTCACTCACTTATTCAACAAAAATTTATTTAGAACCTACTTGGAATGATGCATGATATTTTACCTCAAGAGTCTTATGATCTAGAGACCAAAGTCAGACTCCACTCATCCTTTCAAAATAGCAAGTCTGTATCCCTATCTTACCCTCCAAAGGTCTGGGGTTATGTTTTGACAATTTATCTATGTATATATGCCAGTTCTTCTAGGTCTGGGAGCCCCAGTCACCTTGACAGACTCTGGCCTGCTTGGATAGACATGTACTGTTTCTGAATGCTGGGCACCCCCAAGACCACCACTGAAACAAACCTTTGTTTTCACCCAGATGCCTCTCCCTCACCATTCTCCCTCCTTTCCTGGAACAGGATCTACTGAACTTGCCAAAGGTCAAGTATCCTGCTCAGCCACTCACTGCTTCCAGTTCTCGCAGTTTGGTCAAGTTAATGCTCTCATTCCCCATTAAGCCATTTGAGTCACAAGGGAACTCTAAGAAATGTGTCCTCATTGGACTCATGCTGAATCACTGCAGGCCTTTGGGGTTAGTAAAAACTCACTCCAGAGTCCCATGTCAGACTTATGAATATAGCTGTGAAAAGAAATGGGGGGAGGGGAAGGCAAGTATCTGCTTTCATGAGGACAGTGGCAGGGGATTTAGTTTATCTTTCTGCTTCAAAAGACTTGTCCTTTACCTTACCCAGTTTCTTTCTTTTTTTTTTTTTTTTTTTTTTTGCATTACCAGGGATTGAACGCAGGGGCGTTCTACCTCCACGCTATGCCCCCGGCCCTATTTTTTTATAATTTATTTTGAAACCAGGTCTCACGAAGTTGCGGAGGGCCTCACTAAGTAGAGAGAGAGAGAGAGACAGAGAGACAGAGAGAGACAGAGACAGAGAGAGAGAGAAAGCTGAGGCTGGTCGCGAACCCGGATCCTCCGGTCTCTGCCTCCCAAAGTACTGGGATTACAAGCATGCACCACCACGCCCGGCTCCCAGTTTCTTGATTCAGGACAAGTGTCCACTGACTATGCTTTTTTAAATTTCCATAGCAACTGGATTCTCCTCTTTTGAGTCAGACAGAAGGTAACTGACCATCCTTTATTCTCAGCACTTTTTCATGTTCAGTGCAGCTCATCCAAGCATCAGCCAGGAAATCTGTTTCCAGTGGCAAAGAAGGAAACAAAAGACGTCTGGGGTACAGCCTCAGGATTCCAAGCAGAGATTATGAATTTTAATTCTCTACTCAACACCGACACAGCCAGGCAAGAACATTAGGAAAGACTAATCAAGGAAGAAATCAGCAGGGAGCATTCATGCAGAGAGCCCTGACAGTCCTCTAAACTTAGTGCAGCCAAGGCTAATAGGCTCCTTACATCCTCTTCTCCCATTACAGATGCCCTGGAAACAAGCTACCAAGGATATTGCTGCAGTTATCACAGTTACCAAATTGGCAGGCAATATTCTCTAAGTGCACTGGGCCAGGAGCTAAGGATATCCTGTGCACCCTCTACTCTTCTAGACTGAGTGCAGTTATAAGAGGAGCAAGAGCGGAGGTGCTGGTGATAAATAATGCATGAGAACTTCAGGTGCAGAAAGCTTTATTCAGACCCGCCATGCTAATGCCTGACTAAGCCTGGCATTTGCTACAATGTGACTGGATTTGCTACCTTGTGTGTCTGACATGGTAATGAGAATGGCAGAGTTTAGGAAGAAGCTAGTTTTACCCCTGATCTGGTCCTTAATCTGTCTTCATCTGTTCTGCGCACTCTGGGTTGCAATCCCCAAACAGACCTCTCCCCTTTGGACTCTTAAAATTCGGCTAGTTGAAATGCCGGGCATGGTGGTACACGCCTGTAATCCCAGTACTTGAGGGCTGAGACAGGAGGATAGTAGGTTTGCAGCCAGCCTCAGAAACTTAGCAAGGCCCTCCACAATTTAATGACACCCTGTTTCATACTAAAAAATAAAATAGGGCTTGGAGTGTAGCTCAGAAGTAGAATGCCCCTGGGTTTAATCCCCCATACCCCCCCAAAAAAAAGCTAGCTGATAAAATCACAACATTTCAAAGGCCACAAATGTGCACAGAAGTTTTACACATGGTAAAATACTCCCTCTATTAGGAAGACCCCAAATTTCAAATCTCCTATAAGCTGCCTTTCCTGATTCCAACTATTCTCTGGTTTTTAACTAGTGATGTCACCACCATTTAGATGATTTCCTGAACTCTAATTGTCCTAGAAGAAATTTTAAAAAATAATTGAAACTAAACCCACCAAGTCCTCAGGGAATACATGATACCATATATATTAGAAAAGTTTGGCTGGGCATGGTGGCACATGCCTATAATCCCAGTAATTGGGAGGCTGAGACAGGAGGATCACAGTTTCCAGGGTAGCCTTGGCAAGTAGTGAGACTTTCATTGGCCTACCAAGACCCTGTTTCAAGATAAAAATAAAATAGGGCTGGGGGTGTAGCTCAGAGGTAGAATGTCCCTGGGTTCAATCCCCAGTAACACTGAAAAGAAAGAATAGAAAAGACGAGAAGAGAAAAGAAAAGAAAAAATTTGTCTTAAGAATTTCTGAATTAAAATTCAGTTAAGCTCTAAAATAGGATTCAGGATCTAAATACTTACTGAAACTGTCAACATGTTCCTTTAAAAACCAACTGTGGAACAAGATTACTTTTTATCTATAATGCAGCCTACGATTTGGTTGAAGTGAGGGCTCTCCTTCATTTAGGTTCCTTTCCAATCTGAAATTTCATGGTGCTCCCCAGGCAATACAGTCTATCTAGAATTTATTCACACACCAGAAGCCTCACTTTTGCAGTTACCCCTGTACCAAAATCAGAGCACTGGGTATCACTTCAGTCTTGCATATTCTCTCTCCTGTTGCCGTTTTGTAGCCAGTAATCCTCAGTCAGCCTCCAATTACCTGAAAATACCTCCACCACACAAGGTGCCATTCAGCCAGTGCATCTTTTAACAAAGAATCATCATTTTTCAATATAACACCAACCCCAGGAAGACTTTGTGGCAATGCAGGATGGCTCTGATACCTGGGACATGACCCTGTAACTCTGCCCTGCAAATCTGTGTGGGATGGCATAGCCAGGAATCACAGCTGTAACATTTCCCAGAGATGAATATGTTGTTGATAGTAGAGCATGGTGTCCCAAACATGGAAAAGGTTGAGAGGTACTACCATTTCATAGCCCTTTTTTATAGCCTGAAATGCTGCCAGTGGTTGATGCCAACCTCCAGCTAAGTGTCCATCAAATGGCTGTCCAGTTTGGCCAAATGGCCCTTAGGAGAATGAAGCTCTGGACCTACTTCCACATACCAATATCCAAGGCACCCACATCATTTCAAGCATCAAGTTCTGACACTCACCTGGACTTAATGAGCAAATATTGTGCCCGCTGTCATGTGCTGTTAGACTTTACTAACAGAGCACACCCTAAGCTTTAGAACCTCACAATTCAACACTAAAACTTACCCCTGAGGAACACATTCCATGGTCCTGCACCGTGATTCCACATGAAATGCAATACCATTCAGTCAGTTAACTCTTGCATTGAGTAGCTACATCACAAATCCCCAACTGTTGGCCCTAATTCTTGTGTGTGTGTGTGTGTGTGTGTGTGTGTGTGTGTGTGTGTGTCTGTGTTGGGAACAGAATACATGTTCTATTTTACACAAGGATATACAATGGGACCACAGGGTAGTACAAAGACTAGTGTCCAAAAAAATAAGAGAAGGATGTGGTTTTCTAAACAGAGATAGAAAGGGATAATTGCCTCTGAGTTCTGAGTAAGTTTCCCCAGTTCCTCCATAGTCCACTTAGCACACTGAGAAGAATCCGTGCCAGTGAAGCAACATTGCCCAGCTTGCCTCTCATTTCCTCTGATCATTTTAATGCCAATGGGGGAAGGATTTGTAATGTGCTTACTGACACGTGCCCCCACTTCTCAACAAATAAGTGTTACCTCAGTAAATTCCACTGAGAGTGTACTCCAGAAACAGCAGTGCTTGCAAAACATCTCATGCTCATTTTTCAGCATTCAGAATGAAGTGACTAACCCCCAATATGCAATAAAAATGATTAAATGCAAACACTACTGAGCCTGTATAATAAATATTTTATACAATAATATGTTTTCAAAAGTCTTATTTCATTTTTACTGCTTTTCTGTATGGAATTATTCTATTTTAGTACATGCAATGAAAGAGTCTTCCATGAAAAAAGTCAGCATTTCTGGCCCATTTTAAATAAACCAGTGGATAATTATCACGCTATTAATTTGCTATATAAATTGTTTAAAGTACTAACTCTTCTCTTATTGAAGAAAATTCACTCCTTCCCAAGGAAAATGGAGAACTTTATTCCAGAGTAAATAGTTTCTTCCCTCATACCCAAAATATACAAGGTAGGTGCTCTGTTTTAAGGTTCTTTCAAAAAATAGGCCATAACCCCAATGAAAACCTTTCAGTATAATGCCTACTTACTATTCATTCAGAATAAAAGCCATAAAAATTCCCTTTCATATTCTAGAAGTCTTACTTTAGAAAATAACTCTGGTTGGAGACCACCTACATGCCTCCATACACAAGCAGGTGTCCCCGTGACAATTCAGTGGCCTTCTCCTGCAGGCTTCGGGACATTTCACACACTCCTCCTCCTGTTTTCATTTGCTGTTGATAGAAAAGGGAAATAAGAAACTACTACATCTCAGGGATTTCTCAGTGAGCACATTATAGCTTTTAAGTTATTTCATAGCATCTTGGCACAGTTGAGCCAAAAGCAACCCTTCTGAACCATTAATGACTCATTTAGATAAACCTTTAACACAGGTGCTGGTATGATAGCCAAAAAGGGCACATGCGCCATTAGACACATATTTAGATGCTTCAGTACATAGGGAATATTCAGGAAGAGAACAAAAAGAGGCAATGAAAGCTGTACCCAGGAGATCCTGCCAGCATGCTAAAGTTCCTGATGTCATTTTCACATGGAGAAAATGAAAATTGCTATCTGCAAATTTCACATTCTTAAAACTAACTTCTGTTTCATCTCAGATGCCTGCCTCCCCTCTCTTTTTCATATATTTAAGAAAGATGTCAACACTTACAGACTTAACTGGAAATTAGTAGGAAAAACTTGGCAGCTGGATTTGCAGAATCCTAACACAGGAATCCTCAGACACCTGGGCAGCAATGCCTATAGCCTTGCACCCCACCTTCTCAGTCTTTCGTGGGCTTTTGCCTAAAGCCAGGAGCTAGTAAGGTATGGGGGGGGAGGAGCTTCCTCTAGGCATGGTCTTCTTTTTCTATAGTCCAAAAGTGTCCTGACACTAGATAATGAGGCCAAAGCTCACTGGAGGAAGTCACACAAACACCACCTTCTTAATTTGGACAGAAATGATCTGTAATAATAGTGGCAGAATCCCACACTCCCAGAGGGACCATTTATTTTTATTGGAACTAAGTAATTGCCACCCATACATATTTCCAGCAGTCTGGGGGCCTTAGGGTAGATTCCAGTGGCATCCTCTCAGAAAGTGGTCAACCTCCTTTCCATTAACCATGTATAGGCTGAGCTTTTGCATCACAAAAGTGAAAAGCTATCAGTATATTATTTATCAATTGTATTCATGTCTTATGCTAAATCTGACCATTTGTGAGGAAACCAACTCATTATGGAAGACCTTGGGTTAGTAAACATAATAGGAATGTTATTTAGGGGTCACTGCACACAAGATAGAGAAAAAAACACTTGATATAAAGTTCAGAAATAATCTTAAAAATAACTATGAGCAAAAAATGAAGTAAATACTATAAATATACTAGGCAAATATACTTCTTTTTTTGAACCTATGAGACAATATTTGGGTGGAGGGAGGGTAGAATTTACAAAGGAGTCTAACTCATTCAGGGAAAACACACACACACAAACACACACACACACACAACTGGTCAACTAAATTAAAACCATCTGAGCAAAGAAAACCCTAGCTACTTAGATCTGGATATTGTAAATACAATATTTTAAGTTCTATACTCATATCTGATAATATATATAATTCAATGACTCAAGTGTATGCTATCATGTGTTTAGTCCTCAGCATTGCTAAAATCACTGTCATAATTATTGCTATTACAGCACCAACTTATCCTTGGTGTTTACAGGAGCTAGTAATTAGAGTTACTGGACATAGGAACCACTATGTACTCCCTGGCAGGCAGCTAATACTCTCTTTAAAGCCTGAAGACTTAGAGTGGACTTAGTCTTAAATGTGAAATCCTCCAGACATTCTCCCTTCCAGCCCCATTATGCAGAAACATTATCATTTTGTCCTACATAAATCCCTGAGTTCTGATGCTGCTAAAATAACTTTTTTATCTGTCGTGGTCAGTTGGTTCCTATATGATCACAGAGCAAGTAACTAAAGAAAGATGTGAATCAAATTGTCAACTCTATAGTTATCTGATTGAGATGGGCAAGAAAATAAAGAGGTCCAAGAGGCCACCCCCAGAACAAGAATGTCAGTGAGTAAATAACACTGGCCTTCACTACTTGTTCCTACAGAAGGAAAACAAATGCCAGGACTTAGAAAGCTGATTTTGAAGGCTCTTCTCTGATTCTTCTTTGGCCTTCTATGCATGGAATTCTCCAGCCTAAAAGAGTACAACTTTTGAATCTGGTGGGTAGCTAAGGGTTGCTGACATGCCACAGATACCGACTCTTCCTCTGTGAAAGCTGCCATTCAGTATCCAAAGGGCCTGGGTCCTGACTCTGGTCTTCCCCAGCTGGGAGCAGCTTAGCCCACTCGGTCCCTGCACCAGTACACATGCTGTTATTTTGATGTGTACCATGATACAAAAAAGCTGGAGTGCTGTTCTAATGCCTCTTTCTTCCTCCCAACTTGGGCTATCAATTGGCTTCATAGGATTACCCACTACATTTAAAAATCTGGAGCTGGGCACAGTGGCTCATACCCGTAATCCCAACACTTGGGTGGCTAAGACAGGAGGATGGCAAGTTGGAAGCCACCCTGGGCAACTTAGCGAGATGCTGTTATCAAAATATATAAAAAAAATAAAGAGCTAGAGATGTAGCTCAGTGGCAGAATGTCCATGGGTTCAAACCTCAATGCCAAAAAAATAATAATCTGGGAAAAGTGACACTTATTTAGGTTTGTATACTATCTCATTCCCAGCTTCTTTTATAGATGATATAATCAGTGTTATCCCTAATGGTATGCGATGATACTCAGCCAGAAAATAAAAATCATCATGTATAAATCCTACAACAGTGCTTTTGTGATTCCTGTGAGGAACATATGTCTGATTGATGCATATGAGGGACCCATGCCTCAATGTAGACCCCTGGGAACCCAATATGGATCACATGGAATGTTTTTGTTCTTCTTTTTGTTTTTGCCTAGGTGAGTGGCAGGCAGAATTGGACTATAGCACTAAAAGCAGGCCAAGCTATTTTCTCATCCTTCATCCTACCTGAAATCCAACTGAGTATTCGTATTACTTTCCTCTTTCCAGGAGACTGAGATAGGGCTACAGAAGGTAGAGGGGTCTGTAAATCCCTGGGAAGGCCAAAAATGAATGGGTTGGACCTGAGGGAAATAAGAGAAAATGCATATCCTCTGCAAAGCTGAAAATTATACTGTGACTCAAAATGTGTCTTTGCTGCAATAATAAATGTTTTAATTGAGGCATCTGTTTTACTGAGACATATGCCTCAGATTTGCCTAATCCCCTCTGTCTACCTCCATAAATATCACCATGGCACAAGTAGCCTTTGCTTTCTCTCACATGGGCCTGCACTAAGCATACAAAGGGCCTCTTGACTTCTACTTTTGTCCTCTACAATTCTCTCTATACAGGAGTCAACGTGAGCTTTCTAACATGCAAATCAGGTTATGTCATCCTTCCACATAAAACTCTAGATTAGTTTCCCATTTTTCTTTTAATCAAGGCTAAACATGTAACTCAGCCTGAAGGGCCTCATATGCACAGTCTACATTTCCAACCCCATTTCATTCTATGCACTCCTTAATTTTCAAAGCTCCAAACACATCAGACTCTTACAGGCCCCTCAAGCATTCTTTCCCATGTCAGGGCCTTTGTACTTACTTATCCCTCTGAATAATAATTTTTCAGAATAATGGCATATCCTCATCCCTTAAATGACAGCTTAAACATCACTTACTCAGAGAGGCCTTCTCTAACCACCCTAGCAACATCAGCTCACACCCTGTTACTTTCTCTACAGCCCCTGTCTTTTACAGCACAGCACTCACCACCAGCTCTTTTCACTACCACATGCATGCCTCTGTGTTGCTCATTAATGCTGCCTTGTTCATTGCTGTGTCCCCAGGGCAGAGCCTGTCACAGAGCTGAAGACTCCATCAGTATTTGTTGAATGATTAATAAATAAGAAACCATAAAATAGTTGGATATACCTACTCATTTTTGTTGTCATTGAGCCCCTACTCAAAGATTAAAATAGCAAGATTTTCTTAGTTCTCTGACTATTCTATTTCTACTCGATATTTGTCACCAAATGAGAAAGCAATTCACCTAATTTTTTTTAAATCAAGGTTTCACACTTCATCATCAGTTACATTAATAGTGACTATGATACAACCCACAACATTAGTTTGGGAAATTATTCCCTGAAAGGGTTTAATAGTTGCATGAATTCAGGAAACATTACACATTAATTCTTATCTTTCTTTTTTGCCTTGGAAATTCACAATGCACATTAGCATATTTTTTGTGATACTGGGGCTTGAACCCAGGGGCATTGTACCTCCAAACTACACCCCCAGTCCTATTTTTTTATTCTTTATTTTGAAACCAGGTCTCACTAAGTTGCGGAGGGCCTCACTAAGTAGCTGAGGCTGGCTGGGAACCTGGATCCTCCAGTCTCAGCCTCCTAAGTACTGGGATTATAAGCATGCACCACCATGCCTAGCTGCACATTAGCATATTAAAGGCTCCAAAATTACAGTAAGAAACCCTGATTAACTTTAATTCTGGACTATCCAGACTTACTTAGCAGTAGACCAATATTTTTTACCAATATCAATCAGCATCCCTAAGAACTAATCTTCTTTACAGTACACTTTATAAATCATTTTCTATATAAAAGTATAGAAGAAATGCCAAATTATTTTATTGAGTGATATTTGCTGGGTTCAAGACACAGACTCTAACCGGGCATGGTGGCGCACGCTTGTAATCCCAGTACTTGGGAGGCAGAAACCAGAGGATCCAGGTTCACAGCCAGCCTCAGCTACTTAGTGAGGCCCTCCGCAACTTCATGAGACCCGGTTTCAAAATAAAGTATAAAGAATAGGGCTGGGGGTGTAGCTCAGAGGTGGAATGCCCCTGGGTTCAATCCCCGGTACCGCAAAAAAAAAAAAGAAAAAGAAAAAGACATAGACTCTAGTGACTTGTATTTGAAACACTAGCAATGGTAGTTAAAATTCAAGTGTAGGTAGACCAGAGGTTGATTCCATGATTTCAGAATTATCTACACTATTTCCTTCTTCTTTTGGTCTTCTGAATAAATAGTCACCAGCAGTGATGTTCCTATGAGTTCAAACGAAAGCTCCCTAAGTCTGAAACAGTTAAGTAGCAAAATTTCACCACAGACACAAGCATAACTCATCTGACTTCATTTGCAGTAGCAAAGAGGCAGAGTCTAGCATATTTAATCATCCTCTAAAAGGACACGGAAAAAAAGCCATTCTCTTTCCCACCCCCACTCCCCCAAATAATGGATCTTCATAGGGCCCATCTGACCAAATCTGAAAGAAACAGAGATGGCATGATGTTAGTACTAGCAAAAAAAGTGACACCTCTAGTATTTGCATGCATTATTCAGTTAATATAGAACCAAAATAGCTAGAATGACAGGAAGATAATATCTCAGGTCTAGCATTAATCTTTGAGTGATTACAGACAGAGAGATTAAGAATTTACTATAATTGAAATGTCAGCACTGAGGTAAGAATAAGAGCAGGAAATTGTAGAAGGATGTGGCCAGAGTGGTGCAGAGCATAGACGCAGACTGGACAATAACTCGGGACCAGATAATAGCAGGAAAACAGGATCTGGCTTAGAACCAGGATAATTACCACCTCAATCCCTCTGGGATAAGGTTTGACGGATTGCCTAGTATCAGAAAAAGCTCTTCCGTTTCATCTGTAGATGAAATATAGGATATTTAAATAGAAAGCACCTTACAAAGAGACTATCCTTTACTATCAGCTTAGTTTTATATGACTATAGTCCTAGTGTCCCCTTTAAAAAATAATAAAACCACTAATTTGGGTTTCAGTAATTGAAAATGCATGACAATTCAGATAGCAGAGCTGAAGTTTACATAATCTGTTAAAAGTATATGACAAATGAATGAACAGTGAAAAAATACTGCAGAGTGTCAGGTAAGAGGGCTTTTCAAGAGCTAGTCTCTGTGTACCTCTCTTACCCTATCACTTATTCTCCATTGCCACCTAGACAATAACTATTCTGGACTCTACACCAAGTATACTAGACCATGTATGATCCTAAGCATGCTTCTTTTTTTTATTGGTGCATTGTAATCATACATCTTGATGGTTTTCAGGTTGGTAGAAGTATACATGTACACATCCATCAATTAGCCCTCCCTCAATTCCCACCCCCATTCCCTCCCCCTTCCCTCCCTCTAGTGCCCAGCATAGTGGTTGACTTTGATAACTTTGTGTATGTACATCCTGTGCATCAGGGTGTTTCCCTCTTCCCCCTCCCATCTCCCTCAGTTAGGTTGCCTTCTTTACTCATCTAAAGTTTTCTCCATCCTTGTCTGGAGTCCCTCCTATGCCCTATTCTCTCTAGCTTCCGTATATTAGGAAGAGCATCTGACTTTTCACTTTTTGTGACTGACTAATCCCACTAAGGATAACATTCTCTAATTCCATCCATTTCCCTTCAAATGATGTAATTTTGTTCTTCTTGATGGCTGCATAAAATTCTATTGTGAACATATCCCATAGTTTTGTAATCCATTCATCTGTTGATGGACATCTTGGCTGGTTCCATAGTTTGGCAATTGTTAATTGTGCAGCTATAAACATAGATACGCATACATTACTCTGATAGTTTGGTTTCCATTCTTTTGGGTAGATGCCTAGAAGTGGTATTGCTGGGTCATATGATAGGTTCATTCCCATTCTTCTGAGGATCCTCCACACTGTTTTCCAAAGTGGTTGCACTAATTCACAATCCCACCAACAGTGTATTAGAGTTTCTACTTCTCCACATCCTCACCAACATTTGTTACTGTTTGTGTTTTTACTGATTGCCATTCTAATTGTGGTTAGGTGAAATCTCAGGGTAGTTTTGATTTGCATCTCTCTGATTGATAATGATGTTGGACATCTCTCTCTCTCTCTCTCTCTCTCTCTCTCTCTCTCTGATTAGCATGTCTTCCACTCAAACCAGCCCCTCTTGACCCAGCTAAATCCTGTTCATCTTTTAAGACTTGGCTCAGATGCCTCCCTTGAGCTCCCCTTCACCCCAACCTGGATTACTTCGATCACCCAGCACTCACACAGTTACATCAACACAATTACACTATGTTGGATGGCCTATTTACTTGACAATTCATTTGTCTGGCTTATATCCCCAGTGTCTGCCATAGTTAATAGTAAGCAGTGACTGACTGATAAATATAAGTAGACTACAAGAAAAAAATCCATATTCAAAAAAAGAGATAAAAGAGTGTTGATCTGAAACTGAATTTAGCAAATAATCAGAAATCTTGAGTCTCATTGTCCACTGACTTGTGAATCTAAACACTTTCATTTGACATGCTAACTGCAGTATGGGCAGCTCTGCCTGTTTCCTGGAAACATGGCCTGCACCCCAAACCCTGAATCCCTCCCAGAGCTAGTCTTATGCCACCTCTGCTTACACTGCTGAGACACTTATTTCCATGTTATTGAAACTCTCAACAACTAAAGGGTCATTCTTATGGACACAAGGCTCTCCATACACATACCTTTAGACGTAACTACCACGCTTTCACTATAGAGAACATACATGATAGTCCCCTTAAATCATTTCAAGCATTAGTGCAGATACTGAACTACAAAATTTCAAGATTTTTTTACTACAAAATAGTGTAATTGTGGTGCTCCATTCTTAAGATTGACGATCTAGGTACAACCAGACTTCTTAAAAAAATATTGATTTGACTTTAATAATGGTGGGGGAAGAAGAAACAGGGCCCCAGGAGATAAAATGTAATTCTCTATTGATGTGTTAGAAAATATACCACAGAACTTAGATCTGAAAATGTCATTTTCATGCCAAATTAAAAGTAAACATAGTTATGTCTAATACATCAAAAGTATCTAATTAAACATACTCTTTGAGGATAAAATATGCAGGCAGACATAACTAATTTTAACTTACTTCATAATAACTTCATTATTTATTTATTGAAAAATGCCAATCAAAAACTAGTTTTGTTTATTGGGAGAGCTTAAAATCTGACACTGATCTTCATTGTAATTCATCCCTGGCTTTCTGCTTTGGGAAGAACATAAACATCTGCTTATTTTGATGCTGAAGGAAAAAGAACAAATGGAAATCTTAAGTCAGGAGGGCAGTGAGTGAAGATAAATACTGGTGAGTCAAGATAAGCTTGGTACAAATAAAGATGATTGTGACTAGGTATAAAACTATTCATCACACTAACACAAAGACTTTTGTTGCCTCAGCCCCTCCATCCAGCTGTAATGAATAACTTCCATGGTATTAGTGCTCCTTTCAGTAGTGGGGAATAAACTGTCAATCATCCCAAGAAGGAGTCAGTTCAGATATGATGCTGACCTCAGGCTCTGCAAAAGAGACTCCAAGAAGGGCTGGAAAAAGACAGGCCCTAAAGTTTCCCCAGAGGGTCTCTCCCATGATTCAAAATACCCCATAGCAGTTCTCTGGGGGAAGAAGGAAAACCCAAAGATAACAGGAAAGGAACTTAAGAGGCCTAAAGTCATGCTTCAAATTGGGATGGAATTTTCACACTCCCGAAAGTAGTTCACATTTATATGCACAAAACATTGTGTGCTGGGTGCTATAATGTCCCATTTCTTAAAACCAGGCTACTATGAAAAGAGGAAAAATTCAAAAAGGGTAAAGATGAGAAAATAAAAGAGAACAGGCTGGGAGCCAAGAAAGAAGAGCCATGTAAACACTGGGTCTGAAAGGCTGAGCTTGGTATAGATCTGGTAGATAAAGACCGTGGGATAACAGAAAATCAGTTAGACAACTCTAACATGGATCCCACAGAGAATGTGACTTCTACTTCAGTGTAGAACAGAATAATTGAACTGTACTCACCTTCCTGCCATAAAAAACTAAAGAGTTGGGTAGAACATTGGACACAGGCAATGGAAAACAGCAATCCTTGAAAGTAGGGAAGCCCTCAAGATGAGTCCATGTTTGCCTGGACCTTCTGCTTGGGGACAATTTCCAGACTGTGTCACAGGACCATGGAGTCTAACCACTGTGTCCCTGAGTTGAGGAGATGGAGACTGAAGCTTACAGCCATCAGTGTGACTGGACTTCATGGGGTAGATACTGGGAACAAGACAGTGCCATGAAGGGACAGGACACCCAGGAGTGTACTTGGAAATTTCCCACAGATCCTTGACTACAGGCTAGGTTGCACAGGTGCAGAGTGGGACTGCCAGGCCTAGGAGGACATTGCTTCTGTGAGGCTAAGAGATGAACGAAGACACAAGATGCTGCAGCCATGCTGAGACACTGGGGCTATGGTACTGCCAGAGCAGAGACCTCATCAAATGCCTTAGCATTCAGTTAAGACCACAGAAAAACCACACCTTTAGAAAAAATGCCACTCCCTAAAGTACAGGCCATGACCCAGAACTAAAGACAAAGCCTAAAATTGTCATCCTAACAGAGAATAAAACCAAATCTGACAAGACCAAAAGGTTGCACCAGTAATCTGACTGCCATAAGCAAATTTAATTTCCTTTTAAGGAAGATAACATACTCCAGATTCCTACAAAGAATTATCTTTAATGTCCAATTTATAATAAAAAATTACAAGTCATACAAAGAAGGAAAATAACAGCTCATAATAAAGAAAAAATCTAGCCAGGCGTGGTGGTGCACGCTTGTAATCCCAGTACTTTGGGAGGCGGAGACCGAAGGATCCGGGTTCGCGGCCAGCCTCAGCTTTCTCTCTCTCTCTCTCTCTCTCTCTCTCTCTCTCTCTCTCCCTGTCTCTCTCTCTCTCTCTCTCTACTTAGTGATGCCCTCCACAACTTCATGAGACCCGGTTTCAAAATAAAGTATAAAAAATAGGGCCGGGGGTGTAGCACGGAGGTAGAACGCCCCTGGGTTCAATCCCTGGTACTGCAAAAAAATAAATAAATTAATAAATTAAATAAAATAAAGAAAAACTCTGAAGCCAATATAAAGAGACCAAGAGATGACCCAGATGCAGAAATGAGTACACAGCAGTTTTAAATAGTTATTATAAATATGTTCAAGGGCTTAGAGGAAAATATGGACATATGAATGAACAGATGGAGAAATCTCAGTAGAGATAGGAAAAATATAAAAGAGAACCAATTCTAGTACTGAAAAGTAATATTTTAAATGGAAAATTCACCAAGTGTGTTTAGTAGCAAATTGGAGACTACTACATAGATGATCAGTGAACTTGAAGACATGCCAATAAAAAGTATCCAGTTTAAAGAACATAGGTAAAATATTTAAGAAGTGAAAAAAGCCTCTACGAAGACAGCCTCAATAATACCAAGTGGTATAATATGTGCAATTGTATGAGAAGAAGAGAAAAGAGAATGGAGCATAAAAATATTTAAAGAAAAATAGCTGAATATGTCCCAACTTGATGAAAAATACCTACCTACAGATCCACAAAGCCCAGCAAGCCACAAATAAATAAATGCAAAGACAACCACAACTAACCATATAACAAACCACTGATAATCAGATACAAAGAATATCATAAAAGCATCTAGAGGAAAACAAATATATTAACAACAGAGGAATAAGGATTCAAACTATAGCTGACTTCTCAGTAGAAATAATGGAGCCAAAAACAATAAAATAGTATCTATATTTATACTGCTGGGAGTGGGTGGGCCTAAAATTCTATACCCAATAAATATATCCTCCAAAATTGAAATGAAACAAAGATATCTGCAGAGATATAAAAAACTAACAAGCTTTATCTTCAGCAGAACTGAATTACAAAATTAAATTTCTTCAGACTAAAGAAAAATCATACTAGCCTAACATTCACAGGAAGGGAAGAAGAGCACTAGTCAATATGTGGATAGATATAAAAGGCAGCCCTCTCCTAATTTCAATAAAATAAAACAGACCACTGAAAGGCAAAACAGGATCCGGGTTCATGGCCAGCCTCAGCTACTTAGTGAGGCCCTCTACAACCTAGTGAGACCCTGTTTCAAAATAAAGAATAAAAAATAGGGCTGGGGGTGCAGCTCAGAAGTAAAATGCTCCTGGGTTCAACCCCAGTTATACAATAAATAAATAAATAAATAAATAAATAAATAAATAAATAAAGGCAAAACAATATTATAGAGTTTATAATGCATATATAGGTAAAATATATGATACACAATAAAAAGACAAGAGGAATAAAATGTTCTTACATAATAAAAAAATTCCTAAATATATATGAAGTATACAACACTGGGATCTGTAGGTAGATTTTTTTTCACCAAATTAGAAAATGAATTCTGAGAAGACTGTGACAAATTCGATATTCATACTGTAAATCCCAGAACAGTGATTTAATAAATATAAAGTTAAACATTTTAATAAATACATAGTTAAATATATAACTATACATATATATAAAAAGTATATTTTTAAATTTTTAATTAATCTAACAGGAGATTAAATGTTTGATTAAATTTAAATAAAACAAATAAAAGAGACAAAGAGAAGGAAAAGGAGATGGGACAAATAGAAGACAAGTTGTAAAAAGTTAGACCTCAAGTCAACCATATTTATAAGTATATTAAATGAAAAGGTAATAAATAACTCTAATAAAAAGCAGACACTACCATACTAGGTGAAAAAGTAAAATACAACATTATGCTAAGAGAGCAATATAAATGTGAATCCATACAAGGATTCAAAGTAAAAGCATGGAAAATTATATAGAATACAAATAATATACACAAGTAAGCTTGTGTGGCTATATTAAGGACAAAAATAGAATCAAGAAAAGGATTATTACTGTAGATAAAAAAGGACAATTTATAATGACAAAAAGGCCAAATTTTCAGGAAGATATGAGTTATAAATACTGATATGCATAATAATAGAATTTCAAAAAGAAAAGAAGAAAAGGCTGATAAAACCAACAAAGGAAGAAGACAAACCTACAATCACAATTGGACATCCTAAGACATCTCACTCAGTAATAGACACAACAAATCGAAAAGCAGTAAGAATGTAGAAGACTCGAACATCGACAATCAACTTCACCTAAAGCACATTTAGAGACCACTACACTTCCAGAAACAGCAGAATTCACATTCTTTTCAAGGGCAAACACTATACTAATCAAGAAAGCAATAAAAGTCACAATAAGTTTTAAAATGTTGACATATTTGAGATTATGATAAACAAGAGCAGTGAAATACATCAGAAAGCAGTAAGGATATTCAGAAATACTCAAGTATTCAGAAATTAAAACAGTACTTTTAAATAGCATATACATCAACAAAAGAAATCACAAGAGAAATTGAAAATAATTAATGATAAAATGCAATATTTCAAAACTTAAGAGATGCAGGTAAAGCAGTACCTAGAGGAAAATGTAAAGCTTTAAATACTTAGAAAAGATAAAAGGCTTAAAATGAATTATCTAAGTTTCCATTATAAGAAGCTATAAAAATAAAAAATTGGACCTAAAGTAAATGGAAGGAAGTGACAAAGATAACACAAATTAATGAAATGAAAACATACAATTGAAAAATAGAAAAGCTAAAGTTTGTTTACTTAAAAGAGTAGTAAAATTAATAAACCCCTAGAGATGGTGATTGAAAGGAGGAGGAGAAGGAGAAAAGATACAAACTGCAAATATCAGAAAGGAAAGATGTTATATTACAGATCATACATAGACGTCATAGCAGTAATTTTAACTACTTAGATGAAATAGAGTCCTTGAAAAATACAAATTACCAATATTGATTTAAGAACTAGCCTAGCTTAGACACCAAAACAAAAGAATGATTTTATTTTTAAAAAATACATATCAAAATTCTGCACACACACACACACACACATCTTAAAAAACAATAGAAAACCCAAACCCAGCAAATTTTAAAGAGAATATTTTATCATTTCATGACCAAGTAGAGTTTATTCCATATTCAAGTTGGCTAAGCAGTCAAAACCAATGCAATTAACTTTAACAGAATAAAAAAGGAAACTCTTATTATCACAGCAGACAGAAATACTTGACAAAAATCAACAACCATTTGTGACTTAAAAAAATGCTAAGGAAATTGGAATCAATGGGAACAGCATTTTAAAGGATATCTACACAAAACTGACAAGTAACATTAATGAAATTTTCCTCTAATATCAGAAAAGAGTCTCTTACAACTTCCATTCAGCATAGTACTTGAGCTCCTAGTACACACATTATAAAAATAATGTATATTAGAAAACTGTCTCCATCTGCAGATAGCATTATTATTTATAGAGAAGAACCTAAATATTTTACTAAGCAACTAATGGAACAGGATAATATTTTTATCATCAGATGTAAGGTCAGTATATAAAAATCAACTATATTTCTATATACTAGAAAAATAGAAAATATTTTATACTACCCTATAAAGTACCATAAAAATTAAATGCTTAGGAGTAAATTTAACAAAGGATGTACAATACTCCTATTCTGTAAACTGCAAAACACTTCTAAGAGAAATTTAAAAAGTATAAATAAATGAAGACAAAATTGGAAGATTCCATATATTAAAATTTTTAGATGCAACATAATCCAAATCAAAATCCCATTAGGCTTTCTTTGTAGAAATTGATATAATGACTGAAATATTTTTTACCTCAAATGGTCAAAATAACAACAAAACTTGGAGGACTCATGCTATCTTATTTAAGGGTTTACTATAAAGATACATTTATCAAGATAGTGTTGTATTAATGTAAACAGAATAGAATCTAGACAAGATCCACACATATGTGGTCAATTGATCTTTGACAAAGATGCCAAAGTAATTCAATGGGGGAAATGGGTCTCCAACAAATTGTATTAGAACTTATAGGTACATAACCACCCAGAAAAGAATAACAAACTTTTCCTCATATGATAAATAATAAAAATAACTCAAAATGGATCCTAGATCTAAAGGTAAAATTAAATGTAAAAGCTCTAGCTTAAAATATAGGGGATAGCATTTGCAATCTTAGAGTAGGTAAAGATTTCTTAGAAAAGATACCAAGAGCAAGCCAAACTTTAAAAAAAGGAATATATTAAATTTCATCAAAATTAAGAACTCTTCTTTACCCAGACACTATTAAGAAAATGGCCAGCCAAATTACAGATTGGAAGAAACACTATTACTCCCTGTTCTTTACATATATTTGACAACAGTGAATTCCAGATTACATAAAGAATTCCAAAAAGTTAATAAAAAAGATGAACAATTCAACCAAAAAAGGCAAATGCATGAAAAGAAACTTCACTAAAAAGATAAACAGATGGGCAATATGCACAACATAGTGTGTTCAATATCATTATTCATCAGAGGAATGCAAATGAAAACCACAATGAGATGCTATCACATTCACCAGAATGGCTAACTTAAAAAGCCTGACAATACCAAATATTGGTAAGGATGAAGAACAACTCAAACTTTCACATGCTGGTGATGGGAGTATAAAGTGGTAGAACCACCTTCTGAGGTTATCTGAAGTTTTTTCTAAAGTTCAACATACACCTACCCTATGACTTGCAATTCCACCCTTGTCTCTTCTCGAAAGAAATGAAAGCATATGTCCATAAGAGAACTGTACACGACTCAGCCCCAAACTGGAAACTAAGGTGCCCATGAATAAATAAATTGTGTTATATTTATACAACTGAATAGAAAGAATGTTTTTTTTTGAAAAAAAATGTGCATGTAACAACATGGCTTAATCTTGAAAACATTATGTTAAATGAAAGAATCTAGACACAAAAGTAAATATTGTAGGATTCTACTGACTTGAAGCTCAAGAATAGGCAAAACTAATATATGGTGATGTAAATAAGAACAGTGCTTGCCTAAGTGTTTTCTAATATAATTTTATTGTTACATTATAGTCTCACATCATAATGTAGTTCAGAATGATAGTGATATACATGCACACAGCACTTGGAAGCTTCCCCCTTCCGCCCTATTCCCCCAGATATGTACATGATAGCAATGGAAGTGTTTCCTTTATTAATCTCCTCACCACCACCCTCCTCTAGATCACTTCTCTTGTTCCACTGGGGTTTCTCCTCCTTTATCTAAAGTCCTCTTGGATTATTCCCTAGTTCTCACATATGAAAGAAAACATTTGACCTTTCACTTTCTGTGACCAGCTAATCTCACTTAACACAGTGTTCTCCAGGTCCATCTATTTTCCTGCAAATGACATAACTGTGTTCCTCTTTACTGCTGAGTAGAATTCCATCATGTTTATATCACATAATTTTGTAATCCATTCATCTGTTGATGGACACCTAAGCAATTTAAACACCAACTATAAGGGGGTACATGGCTACCTTCTAGGGCAATGGAAATGTTCTAAATCTTCGTTGAAGAATCAATTACATCGAGATGTCATTTGTCAAAGCTTACCAAGTTGTACACTCACTATACAGATGTTTTACTCTAAAATTTTATCTTAAAGAAAGTAAGAATCATAGCTTTCTGGTGGTTCCAATATCCTAGAGATATTAATGTCTAACACCAAAAGATAATCTGAAGTTTCGTTACATTATGAGTTTAACTAGATAATAACATCACTTCAGTAGCAAATAGTACTACCTACTCACCAAAATTTTGTGAGGGGGTAAACAGAAAGAAAGAAGCTGAGAGAGAGAGAGAGAGAGAGAGAGAGAGAGAGAGAAAGAGAGAGAGAAATAACATTTCAGTGAGATATGTTTGCTAACTCCATGGCTTCCCACTCACACCTTGTTTTTCTCTGATACTATCTCTCTAAAGCTAAAACCCAGAAACAAGGGATTTTTCTCTCAGTGCCTGAATCCTGATTCCCATCACTTCTGGTGAATTGCTTTGATCTTTAATCATCTCAGTTCCTTCGACTAAGAAGAAGTTCCCCCAAAGCTATGAAGCATTTTCAAAACACCAAGTTAACTAAACTTGAAAGGTCTTTATATAATATCCACCTTGCTCTTATAATGGGTGAGAAAACTGAGGTCCAGAAGGGGTATTGATTCTAGCTGAGCTGCATAACCTTGGAGTTAAGAAGGCAGGGTGCTTTCCCCCTGGCCCAGGGAAAAGCCAGTTCTAGATGTCAGACCAGCACAATTGCATGAACCATCAAATTCTTGATGCTGCACAGACTGAAAATCTTCTGAGAAAGAAAGACAGATACCTTATACTATTGAATGCATGCCTGGTGTTTAGGAGGTGGTAAGGATAGCTTACAAGGTAGCTTACAAGGAATATTAAAAATATTAAAGTGAGACATTCTTTTTGGATTCCTTTTTTTTTTTCAGTTGTATGTGTGTGGAGGAGTGGGTACTGGGTATTGAACGCAGGCAGGGGCATTCTACCTCTCAGCTATACCCCCAGCTCTATTTTATTTTTCATTTTAAAACAGGGCCTCACTAAGTTGCTGAGGGCCACAGTAATTTGCTGAGGCTGGCTGGCAGCGAACCTGCAATCCACCTGTCTCAGCCTCCCAAGCACTAGGATTGCAGGCATGTGCCACAATGCGTGTTTTTTTTTTTTTTCTCCAGGTTTTGGACTGAAGGATTAGGCAATTTTGCTTCATGGTGAAAAAAACCATGGTTATGGCACCAGTTTTCTTCTCTAAAAGCTTGCCCATGGATTTGGAGATGCAATGCAAAATCCTAAAGTCCTTGAGAAGACAATACAGGCCACATATCTAAACTGAGTCTGCTCAAAGGTCAACTTTCTAACTCACAGCTTCACATTAATAGTGGTGTAGTTACAATATAGAGGAGAGTGAACTGTGAAATACAGAGACTCCAACAACCCTCATAGAAACCGCAGCTGAGCTCAGGCCTCCCCAGTACTGACTCTCACCAGCCATGTCACCAATTCAAAAGTAGATGGTTTATCCTCTGTCCCCCATGCCTCCTGCTGCCCTTACTGTACACACACAATAGGAACCTGAAAGAGATGAAAAGAAATAAGAAAGCAGAGCATGCAGCTCCCATGCCAAGCCCCTCAGCCTGAACACTGGGCACCAGAGAAGGCCAAGAAGATAAGGTGAGCCCCAAGCCAGATATTGACTTAAAGTACTCAGTTGGACCAGACTAGAGGGGACTTTGTTATATATCTAAAAGTCACCAGAACGCTCTGGAATATGTCCATGATACCATGAAAAGACAGTGAAGAGCAATTCAAAATAGCACAATTGAAGGATGTAGTTAGAGATAAGTGAAACTATTTTAGTATGTACCCAGTCCTGTTTAGACTCAGAGAGAGAGAAAGAGAGAGAGAGAGACAGAGAAACAAGAACAGAAAAAAGTTCATGTTATAAGGAAATCATTTCCTTAATTTTCTGCAAAAAAGGGGGAGAGGGGACAGAGAGAAAGTAGATAAAATACTCAAACCAACACAGAGGATCTAGAATCACTGGCATGGTGGAAAGACACAAAAAGCACGCACGTTCTAGTGACAGTTCTACACTGACAGTCACCTTCCTGTGTCTCTGTCGAGGATTGAGGTCCAGAGCTCCAGACTAGCATGTCCAACTTCCCACCAGACATTTCACTCATGTTTCATAAGCTCCCACACTCAGCAAGCTCAGGGTTGAAATCACCATCACTTACCCTCACCTTCACATTCCAAACCTCCTGTGTTGTCAGGTGATTCCCCAGGGCTGTTCCAGAACCTTCTCAGCTCTCACCTGGACTGCTGCCTCCTTCATGCCCCTCAACCTGGCTGCTCCCCTGAGAGCTATTCCTCTGACACCTCCAAAAAGCAAATATGATCACACCATAGTCCCATCCACAGTCCTTCCAAAGCTTCCTGGTGCCTTCTTCAAGATCCAAAGTAATTACAGGTATGGGCCCTGTCTATCACCCCAGCTGTGCCCCAAAGTGCTCACATGCTCACCCAGTGCCATCATGCCAAGCTGTTGGGGGCCCCATGGCTATCCTGTCACTTCCATGTATGTTGTTGGCCCATCCATGTCCTTTCCTAATATCTCAGTCTGAGTTACCCATCTTCCTAAACTCAGAAAAAGAGTTACCATCTCTTGGAAACCTAGCTGAGGTAACTGGTTCTCTCAACACATGACTTTGTGTCCTAAGAAGAAAATATTAAGGGGCAGCTGCTGAGGAGACTGAGCCTAAGGATCAGAACTTCATCTTACTTGTGTTAGCACTGACAATGCTGAACAGAGTGCCTAGTATACAGGGGCTACTTCATAAATGCCAGTTGAAAGAACAAATGAATGTACCACAGGTCTCTTCCAGAAAATTTTGAAATGTAAGATATAAAGCAATCATTGCACATTGAATCAAACCTTAGGAACTGCCCTATCACTTTAAATGAGTCATCCAATTTTTTTCCATGCTTCTACATCCCCATTGTCAAATGCAGATAATTGGTTAAATAATCTTTAAAGTTTTCTTTTAAGCTCTAAATTTCTATGGTACTGATTCTGTGTTCATCCCCAACCAAGTCTGGAGAGAATTGAGTTTTCATAATAAAGAACCTCTTAAAGAAGAAGAAAATAAAGAACATGTGTGTCTGGGGGGGTTGTTCTCAAAGAGTTTTCAGGAAAAAACAGCCTTATTTCCAAATGGTTCAATCATGACTATAAAATGAGGGTCCATGCATGATGAGTTTTAATTTGTACCTACTTGCCTATTTCCTAATTACTAGAATACAGACCTGAAAGGCGTAGGTAGAAGCTCCCATGAAAAGACCAAGGGAAAGTTCCCAAAGAACTGCCAACTTGGCCCCCGGACCCAGCTTCCTCATTTAAGCTGCTGAGCTATTAACTATTTAACAATAAAAGAAATAGTCACTGAGGTCAAACAGAAGGGCCAAGGGAAAGGGTCTGTCCCTCAGAGTCCCAGCACGTCAGAGCAGCTCAGAGCTTGCCTTCTCTCAGAGGCTGAGAATCATATCCTCTGCTCCTTAGCTGTGTAACCCCTCTAAGCCCCCAGTGTCTTTACCACTGACTGGAAGCTGAAAGCAAAGTCAGCTGCTGATGCAGAAAGCACCCGGGAGCTGATCATCGGTCGGCATTTGCAACCCACATGTGCACCCACCTTCAAGTTGAAATGAACTCTCAAGACTTCAGAACTGCTCTAGGCAGACTCACAAAGTACTGTACCCGCAGCCAGTAAGCAACACCAAGTGCGCAGGGGAAAAATAAATGTCTCTAGGTTCAAAACCTTGTTAACCAATCCTGGGATATTCCTGGGAATATTTTTATATTTATGCCCCAAAGTTCCAGTAAAAAGAAAAAAGAGATTAATGAGTTTCTAAATTTACCTAATAGAAATATAAGGAGGGGTGGCGACCTGTATCTATTTCATGGAATGTGAAATTCTCTCACAGTCATCAATCTGGCTAAACTGATTAAGTGTGAAATCTTTCTTTCCTGAACCAAATTTAAACAGGACATTTATAGTGGGCAAAGAAACGCCATAAAGCTAGTCCACAGGATATTAATGTTCTGACTTTGCCTCAGTCTTCACTCCTAATTGGCACAACTAGACCTGCAAAAGGTCCCAAAACAAAGGGACAGACCTACTCAGCTTCACAATGAACGTCCGTCCACCTCCTGATTCTTAGAAGTGAGAACTGACTTGCATTTTGCTCATAGATAAAAACAGAACAAACTCTAACTCATCACAGATGAAGCTAGGTATAAGGGTCCTGATGAAGATAAATAATGCCAAAAGAGTATAGGTGAGTATATATAACTATGTCTACAAAATATCACATTAAGTTAGCACCCTGAAACCAGTTCAAACCAGAACATAGCATAGACCTTTGCTTGGTATTGGTCAATTGTGTAAAATCTGCCCTAATAATTCCCACTTTTCACTCTTTGCTTTGTGATGTAAATATAGGATGTTGAAAACAGCTCAAAAGTGGAAAGTGACTTAATAGATTGGCTACTTGGTCTATAAGATGTTAAATGGTTGGTATAACTGATTCTCCAAAAATAGCAATTGCGGCAGTGATTATGTTTGGCAGTGAAACAATCCTCACTACAACCTCCAGCTCTATTGAGCTGCTACACTCCATTTACCAAGAGACATTCTACGAAGCCTACAGATAGGGGTTGCTTCATTCATGCCACTGCATAGCTGGAAATGGATGCATTCACTGCCAGCAAGCCTCATAGAAGCACTACACAGTAACAGATCCATGACAGTAACAGATCCAAGCAGCTCACTATGAACTGAATTAAACTCCAAACTCACATATTGAACCTGACTCGCAATGTTATAGTTTTTGGAGACAGGACCTTTAAGAGGAGATTACGTTTAGATGAGAGTAAGAACTTGTTTTCTTACTCTCCACCAACACAGACAGAGGAAAGGCCATGTGAGGACACTGTAAATCCAAAGTCAATCCAAAGACAGAGCCTCACCAGACACCAAAATTGCTGGCAGTGTGTGTGTGTGTGTGTGTGTGTGTGTGTGTGTGTGTGTGTTTTACTGCGGACTGAACCCAGGAGCATTCTACCTCTGAGCTACACTCCCAGCCCTATTTCATTTTATTTTTTTTATTTTTCTGGAAACATGGTCTCACTAAGTTGCAGAGGGCCTTCTTAAGTTGCTGAGGCTGGCTTTGAACCTGCAATCCTCCTGTCTCAGATATAGGCATGTCCACCATGCCTGGCTCACAGCTTGATCCTTGATTTGCAGTCTCTAGAACTATGAGAAATAATCTCTTGTTGTTTGTAATGGTTTGGATTTAGAATGTCCTCCTAGCCCTCATGGAAATATGGTAGCAATGTTGGAAGTGGGGCTTGGTTGCTACAGAGGGGTCATAGGGGTGTTGCCTTAGGGATTCTATGGTTCCTCCTCCTCCTGCTTTATCTCACTGCTTCTAGCCTCCATGTTGTGAGAGAGAAGGCTTTCACTCTCCTTCTCTTGGCTACCCACCATCATGCCCTGAGCTCTGGACACCTGTCTGACATGGACTAACCCTCTCAATCTCAAAAAACTGTGAGCAAATATATCTTCCTTCCTCTAAATTGAGTGGTCAGTCTTTTGGGATTACATCAGTGAGAATGTTGCCTGAGACACTGTTTAAGCCATCCCATTATGGTATTTTGTTATGATAGCCTGAATAGACTAAGACACAAGTTAGGCTTAACAAGTTGTGATGGTTAACTCATGTGTCAACTTGGCTAGGCTATGAGGCCCAGATATTTGGTCAAATACTAGAGTAGATGTTGCTGTGAAAGCATTTGTAAATATTAATCACATGTATAATCAGTAGACTTAAGTAAAGCAGATGCCTCCCTACAAAGTGGGTGAGCCTCATTCAGTCAGTTAAAGTCCTGAAAAACAAAGACTAAGATTTCCTAAAAATGGAATGATTTTGCCTCTATACTGTAATATAGAAACCCCACTCAAACTTCCAGGTTAATGTCCTTCCCTGTAAATTCTTAGTTATTTTCTTAGTCTCAAATCTAAGAAATAGAATATGGTTATTTTGACATTTCTTGTCTTCAATTCCTCTACCTTTTCTTGTATTCATTCATGTTAGTTCATGTTTCATGTTGAAAACTTTCCTTGAATGCCTTGTAATCTTTTCCTGTATTTTCATATTTACAAGTTGAGGCACTAAAATCCTCTTTGCAAGGTGGGAATGTAAGGGCTGAGCCTGATGCCTTGGAGACCACACAGAATGCCTTTTGTTTTGTTTTTTGAACAGATTCTCAGTGAAATGATGGAAATCTTTTTATCCAAGAGTTATTCTGTTTCTCAAGACACTAATATTCAGCTTCCCTGCCCAGAAGCACTTAACTATGTAGATGTACTGAATCTCCTGGTTTTCAGCCCTGTGATTTATCTGTGTCCTCTGCTATATATGATATTCCTGAGAGTGGAGCCTCCCACTTGCTTTCTTTAAAGAACAAACCTCTGATCCTCTAAGCAAAAGGAATCAGAGGTAATAGTGGGGAATATCACATGACCATGTTAGGTGGAAAGAATGCCAAGGATCCACAACTCCCCGTTCTTAGGAACTTTCTGAATCAATGTATTTGGGGAGTTTTCAGATGTCTCATGCTACCTTCTGTAGAACCTATCACTTAAAAAGCCATTAGAAGTTCTTGAAGGTTCATCTACTTGCTTCTAGTCAGGGCCTCCCTCTGTAGGACTGTAGGTGATAGTTTTCTCTGCTTACTAAATTGGTTACCACTCCTCCTTCTGCATTTTGCCTTGCTAAATTTTATTAAAACCTATTGCCCTGCTGCCTCCTATCCCATTTTCTTTAGTCATGGGAATTAATACTTAAAATCAATACTTAATAACTTTAGTATTGTTTAATAATATTTTGGATGAAAAGGAGATAAAAGTAATTTGTCTAATTAAGCTATGTTCCTTTAAGGAAAGGGATGAAGACTATCTTCTTAGTCTTAGACACACAGCCAAGCAAACATGTTTGAAAATGAACATGACTCATGATCCCTACTCACCCTGCTTAGCTTCCAACTAGGATTCCAGCTCTAGGCAGAAATTAGAGGAAGAATGGAAGGAAGCTCATACATCCATGTGGGACCATCATTATCAATTATTAATTGATATTATCAATTACCATTATAAATAACATTATTTTCCAAGACAATGTGGACCTGTCCAGGTTTGGCCTGCCAATGATAGGAATAGCCAGGTTCTGGTATACTTACGCTCTTGAATTTACTATCTCTACATTATGTCTAAAGCAGCCCAAAACCTGACTTGGTTTTCTAACCTGGCATTTCTCTCCTGCCAAGACACAGAGGAAATCACTGTCCCATCTGTGTCTTACCTCCCATCAGGCATGGACAGTTGTTCAGCATTGAAGACCTCCTAATTGGTCCAAACCTTTGAGTTATAATGATGGATCAGCTTGATAGAAAGAAAAAAAAGCCAAATGACCTCTATCACTAGTCTGTCTATTTATAAGGCAGCCTCCAGCATCTCTGCCCTCTAATACACCTCCACACCTGACACCTGCTGTGTAGGCATGTGAACCCAAAGCTACTGCCTGCATGAAACAGGGCAGGTAGAGCTCATACACAATACCTGTGCCTCCAATTAGTGCTCAGGCTTTTCAGGAGTCTGACTACTGCCAACCTACCGAGGGATACCTGCCTGATCCTCTCCACTATAGCTTAGCTGTCTGGATGCAATCCTTGACTTGCTTAAACACACACAGGATCTACCAACCCTGCCACTGTGCAATTCAGTAATTTATTACTCAAATTATTCTTCTTCCTACTTAGCTCAGCTCCTCACCAAAATCTAAACTTCTTATAAATGACTCACATCTGACCCAAATCTGAATCTTGTCTCCTGACCGCTATTTAGTAAATCCAACAGGTGAGGTAATGTGGTGGACTACTAATGGATTATATGCTGGAGCTAGACAGACGGGTTCTAGCTCTGCCACTTAGGATCTTGGGCAAGTCACTGCTTCTCCTTGAGCCTATTTCTTTCTCTGGAAAATGGAGATAATAAATCCTAATTTAAGGAGTTGTGAGATTTGACAAAGTAATACAGAAATTAGCACCATGCGTGAAACAGAATGAGCACTTGATAAATATTAGCCTCTCCCATCAAAGCTGACTAGGACCAATAATGAATTTCATGTTTTTCCCATGGTAGACTGCAAAGAGTGTCTGGGAAACATCTCCTGGACTCTGTCTGCCTTGACAGAGTCCTGAATTCCCAAATTAAATAGCTTTATCTTTATTAATGCTTTGAAATCTCTCAACCTTCTATTATATATGCAAAACCAATCATTGAGCTATGGCAATATCTAATGTAAATTAAAGTAACAAAAATAAAAATTGAGAGGTCATTAATTTGACCCCATAAAAATCACTACAAAAATAAATCCACTTGGTTAAACAGTTCTTGATTTAAATGGAAAAGCAACTGTGCTCAGGGGTATACAATAATTGACATAGCATTACAGATACTCACAAAGTACATATTACTTTTTATCACAGGTGTTTAAATGGAAATGCTAGGTTACTATTTTCTTTGCTATTTTATGATCATATTTTCTTTGAAACTCTGAATAGAGGCAATATTCTACCTGACTACCCAGAAACTCTTCTTAAAAACTCAGCCTTCAAAGATATTTAGAAAATTAACAAGATAGTAAATTAATTGATCTTTTCTTCTTAGGTACTATTTATTGTTATCAAAATATAAAATTATATGAAGAATAACACTTAGAAAAGTGATGCTAATTCTTCCATAATTCATGAAATTTTGCCAATTTCCATTCACAAAGATAAATCATCACATCCTTCTGTATCATACCCCTAATTAGTGCAAATCAGTCAATCCAGATTGACATAAACACACGTATGCATTCCCCTCCAAGATGTTAAGAATTCCTGCTACGTAATGAAAACATGCGGGACATAGTTTACAGGCTATTTCTGCACAAAATGAATCTGACACTCACTTAGCCTGACAATGCCACTACTGTGAGAAACATTTAGCAGACAGAACTCCTAACAGCAATCCAACTGACAGATATGCATACTTCATGTTGAGTATAAACTAAAATTTGCCAGCAAAGCTAATGTGGATAAAAAATACAATAGTGTTGTGTATGGGAGTGGATTGAGATAGATAGCCCAAGGGGATGAATTGATATTAACTCCACCTTTTACCCAGAACCAGTCTAATATTTGTTCTCATTTTTTTTTAATTGGAGGAGGGATTTTTAGTAAGGGGGTGTCTCACTCCTCCCATTGGAATAAGACATCATCAATTAAATACAGGGATTATAAATCACATGCTCAAATTATGAGACCTGAATGTGATCCTGAGCAGCACTTTTTGTGATGGATTTGATGAATCATAGATTCATATTAGCAAAGGCAAGTTTACTGTGAAAATAATGAAGCTTCAGGGTCCACATTTATATGGACCTCTTCCAAGAACCTGGGAGGAGCCTGAGGAATGTGTTCACATAGACTTACGTTTTACAGATTCTGAAAAAGTGAGAATCTGTTACCACTATGATTGCTCCTTCTATTCTAACTTTTCTTCCTTCACACACACACACACACACACACACACACACACACACATACACACACACATCCTTGCCAAGAGATGTGACAGTTTTATGAGTATTTTGGGATCCAGCTAAAGAGATGTTGAGTTAGAACTACCTATAATTGGGAGTTAGTGGGATATGTTTATTCACTTCCATGTAAGGACAGTTATTGCTATGGATCCTGATAGAGAATTGGCTTCCAGGAGTGCTTTTATCTCTCACTCTCCCAATTCCCCACTCTATTGTCCCAAAACGCAGGACCAGAGGTTATGAAATAAATCTGGCCTTCATTGCCCAACATCAAGAATGGATGAGTTTGGGAAAGAGAAAATAAGGCTTAAAATAAAAGTTCAGAGCCAGAAGCTAGCATATACAAAAGTCTTCCAAATTTTACAGAATGATACTTACGGTAAGAGAAACTTGTTTTCCAAATTTGACAACAATCCCAAAAATTGCACATGACATCACTAGTGCACACTAATTTTTTTCCAAACTAGCAAGAAAAAAAAGTTCAAAATATCTTGCTAGAGGGAAATTAATATTTTTGCTCTATAGAAAATATTAGAAAAATTATTGTATGAACTAATCAAAAAGTAGGTAGATAAAAAAATTCAAATTTTAATGTCCTGTTTTTAAAGGAAAGTGAAGGCAATTAATTGAAATGTCATATAATTTTCCTAGATACTTTATGAGAGTGGTGGTGTTTTCCATCCAGTTTTTTTAATCTGTAATGTGTTTTGGTTTCTTTTCTCATTCTAAATATTCCATTTGTATCTAATCTTTTATTTGTAAATTCATGATTTTTCCATTAAGAATGTCCTCCAAAATTTTATGTTTTAAGCCCCACAAGACCTCAACCTTCCTTTGCATATTATATTTTTGTCTTCAACATTCCAAAGGATAACTTACCATTCCTGATACAAACATGAATGCCCCAGAAACTTAGAAACTTGAGTTTACTCAGTGTTGACCTGCTAAACTCAATTAAATCTTCCAAAAATATAGAATGCATTAACCTAAAAAATGTTAAAAGCATAATTTCAATGAAGATTTTCTTTCATTTGTATACAAAGCTTAAAGGGCGTCATTTAACTATCACACATCAAAGTGAGAATATAGAAAGTCTGAGATCTATTCTTGAAATTACTTTCCAGGAGAAATTGCTGAGGTAGGCTTTCTGAGCCTACCAGACTTCTCACCAACCATTGCTATCTCTGAGACCACAACCCACTTAACTTGTTCCTCTAAATTGTGTTCAAGGAGAAATTCCAGATGTTTCTAAATCCTACTCAGTTTTGGGTTAATTATTAGGTTTTTCTAATTTTAGAGGAAATTTCAAAATACTCTGAAATTGCACAGAATCTCACTCTCTAGTGTTCTTAGTGAAAGGCAGGTTTATTCAGTTCTCTTCTGAGGTTCACTATGTAAAACATCACCAGTTTTATGCTCCGTAAGGCTGTACACACTCAGTAAATCTTCTAAAAGCCTCCTGGGCTGGTGCTGGCTGCCAGCAGTCCTGAGCCAGGTTGGCATTCTCCATTCATCCCATCTGGTCCCAGTCAGTGAACTCAAGGCTCTGTGGGCTATGTTGAATATACCAATCACATTTTAAGGAAGAATCAAAAACCTGCATGAGTGAAAATACATTAAAGTCATTTTTAAGTGTACATCACATGTGAAAACTCAGTGAACACTCGAAACACCCATTCTCAACAGATTTAAATCAGTCTTTGCACAGATCTGAGTTTCTGTTTAAAAAACATGAGAAATGACCATATCAGTTATTAAAGAGATCTGCCCAGGGAGCTGGCTTGAAACCTTTTCTGCAGCTTTGGCTAGGGCTAATGAGAACTGGCAAGAGAGTGGGGTCTGTGGTGGAGGAGGAGAAGTTAATCACTATTTTTAGGGTCTGTGAAAACTGTTCCATTTTAGAACATCTAATTCTCAGTTGGAAATATCATAGACCAAGTGCATGAATACATTCCATTGTCCATAATTATATATTACACTATCCCTACATTATATTTAAAAGAGAAAAGATAAGGTTATCTTCATGCATGCAAACACATGGACATTCACAAACAAAAAACAACTTTCAAAGATCCTGTTTTCCACAGGAGATGATTCTGACAGCTACTCACTTTTTCTTCAAAGCAAACTACACCATCTCCTTTTTTTGACCTTTCTTTTTTTAATATATTCATTTATTGGTGCATTGTAGTTATACATTTTTATAAGTGTCAGGGTATCAGAAGCATGCATGCACACATTGCTCATTTAGCCCTCCCTCAAATCTCACCCTTTTCCCTCCCCCTTCCCTCCTTTTCGTGCTCAGCATAGTGATTGACTCTGATAAATTTGTGTATATACATAGTGTGCATTAGTGTGTTTCCCTCTTCCCCCCTCCCATCTCCCTCAGTTAGGTCCCCTTCTTGCTCATCTAAAGTTTTCTCCTTTGTCTGGAGTCCCTTCTAAGTCCCATTCTCCCTAGCTTCCACATATTAGGGAGAACATCCAACTTTTCACTCTTTGTGACTGACTAATCTCACTTAGCATAATGTTCTCCAGTTCCCTCCTTTAATGCTGATGGTTTTTCAGCTATTCTTTGTGTAACAATAATAAAGAATCATGGATTCCCTACTAATGTATCTAAAACACCATCATTTGAACAACTTGCAAATATTCCTTTTTAGTGAAGAGGACATAACTAAGTGTCAGGGCTGTATTTAGGTGACAAGAGTAGACACATAGGCAAATGGACAGAAAAGCTGGAATACAAATGAGAATCCAGAAGCTATATGACCCAGATAAGACCCTTGGTCAAAATCCGAATCTATGCAGAATGCCATCTGAGGGACAGATTTCCTTTTTCTACAGCTTACCCTTCCCCTTTCAAGGCCTCTTTTCTCCTTTTCCCTCTTCTTACTCCTATACACAGTAGAGGGCAAAGGTCCAAGCAAGGAGACCAACTAGGTGGCAATTGCAATAATCCAGGAGAGGAACAACGGAAGCTTGGGCCAGATGGTAACAGGCAAGGGAAGTGGATTAACTCTGGATATATTCTGCAAGTAGAGATGGTGAGATCTGCTGGCAGTTTGCAATTCGAAAGACAGAAGGATGTGAGAGAGCCAAGGGTGACTCCTAGGATTCTGGTCTTAGAAATGGAAAGGATGGTGTGGACCTGTATTACCAAGATGGGGCATGTAGTCAGAGGAACAGGTTTGGGGGAAATAGGGATATTAGAAGTTTGGTTCTGGATAAGTTTGAAAACCTATTGGACATTCAAGAAGACAGATAGGTAGTCAGAGATAATATTCTGGAGTTCTAGGAATAAGTTCAGATTGAAAGTAAAACTTGTGAGTTGAGAGCATGGAGATGAAATAAAGATTGAGTGAGCACCTTGAGACAAGATGAAATCATCTAGGAAGAATAGAAAAAGGAAGACAAAGGACTGAAACCACAAGCAGTCCAGTGTGGTCATTTGGAAGCTGGAGGAAATGAAATCAGCAAAGGAGACTGGGAATAAGTTCCCCATAAATTTTCCTATTTGCCCTACTGTAAAAGGAAACTGAGTCAGCTCACAGTTCCTAACAGACACGTTCTCTACCAAAGAAATAAGGCAGTTCCAATGTCCAGACTATTCCATTCCTCTTGTAATCAGAGTTGTGCTAAAAGTACCAACCCTTCACTTGGGCCTGCAAATGCCCAATGGGTAACTAGATGCAGGATAAAAACTTGGCATCTCTGCCTCCTATTTTGCATTTTCTCCTTTGCTCTGAGTCATTCTCTCCTGCAGTCACCTTGGATTCCAGAAACAACATGTCTGATCAATAAACATCTTATAATCAGTTGAAGCTACCAGCAGGCAACAGCAACTTTCTTATGACTGCTGCCAAGAAAGTCCTTCCTGTCCAATGCTGAGATAATGACTAACCAGACCACAGTTTGACCAACACTGCCTGACAATACATACTTCTGGCCCCCTGCCCTATGTAATCTGGGAGCTCATGTCAGTAACCCTGAAGACAGGACTAAGGACACTGGTCCCTTTGTCTTCCCAGTAAAGCTATACTGATTAAAGTTCCTTTCTTGCTTTCACCCTGCCCTTCTCTTTAATTGGCATCTTGGGACAAGTGGCAGAATCTAGTTCTTTGGGACCCCAGAGCCAGAGCCTTTACTTTAAAACTCCAGTAACAACTTCTGAGTCCAGCACACACTCCTTCTATATACAGACATCCACTCTCAAGAACATATGCTTACACACACCATCACACCCAACTTGCATATGCACTAGACCAGCCCTATACGTAGCTACAGAAAAACTTAGGATGATACTCTTGGAAATATCCTAGCGAGGCTTCCACTGGAACTATGAGCACAGTGCCTGCCTCTACTCATCCAAGCAGGCAGACAGAGATAGCCAAGAGAATGGGGAACTCACTCTGAAACTCTGTGGTCCTGTTCCAATTCAATTACATAGAATGTTTTCCAAAAAGGAGTAAAATCAAAGAGTAAATTGTTCTGCTTGTCCCTAAACATTCATTCAAGTTTTAAAGAAGAATGAATTTCTTAATCAAGTTTTGGAATCTAAAGAGACAAACACTAACTAGAAGCTCTAATGCCACATGGGCTGAGCAAGACAAAGAATGCCATGATATCTCTTTTTTCTATGCATCAGGACTATAGCAATCCCATGCATGCTGGGCTCTCGTAGTAATTCTGTGCCTCTGGTTTATACTGTATTTCTACAAGATGCCATAGTGCTCTGGAAAGGTCAAGTTTTACACATTCTAATTAAGTTCTTTCACTTGTTTTTTGCTGCTAACAGTATTTCTAGTGCTATTGTAAACTAAGTATTCATTTGGTCCCCTCTGGTCTGTTTGTTAATCAAGGCTTTAAGTGGCCTTGAAAAAACTGTACTTTGTAGCACCTCTTACTTTCTGAGCAAGAGAAATGAAGCTATATGTATGCTTTGCCCAAGTAACACAGTAATCCAGGGGGGTAGAAATGAGAAGACTGTATGTCCTGGTAGAGATAAGTGGTTAAATACTCAAATTTTCTATTTGTGAGCTGTTTCACTAGCCTTATATGGACATTCTCTGCATCAGGAGCTTTCTGGGAATGGTTCTATTGGAAAGGACAAGTATGAGATCAAGAGATAGTAATGTTCAGCCTTAACCTCACTTTGAACATGAAGGCTGACCCTGCTGGGGTCTCTCACAGACATGATAGCCACTTGCTACCAGATACCACAGAGAATTTAATGAAACCTTAGCAATGTGTGGATGCTTTATTGATGGCCATCATTGGGGATGAGCATCTCCCAGTGAGATGAAGACAACTTTTTATTACCTACGGGCACTTGATTCACACCAGTTTATCCAGCAGCACCTAATCTCTCAATCCAGGCCTTCTCATACAGAACTTTATGAGAAAACCTGATTATTCTGTTTGCAGTCAATTCCCAGAACATCTAAAGTATTCCTATTCATACTAAAATAACAATAGAAAAATTCAAAACCAATAATGAATTCTGAATAATCCAGCCTTCAATCATCCACACCTCAGTCAAGGTTTAAGTAGAAGAATCAGTTTAACATGTGAGGAGTAATTGCTTAGCTACAGGAGGCTTACTCTCCCCACTGACCTCTCAAAAGTCCTATTCCTGGCAAGTGAAATTTTACCACCAGAGTGAAATTGGGCTCAGGCAGTTGTCCCTTCTTAATCTGAAAACTCTCCAGGTTCCTATGATGTAGCATATGGAAGATGTTTACTAAATGATGGATGGATGGATGGATGGATGGATGGATGGATGGATGGATGGTGGATTTCATTAGCTCTTTCGATAGTTGCCTACTAGTTGGCTACTAAAGAAGTGTTGAGGAAGGAGGGCCAGAGCATGGCATGTGCAGGGCCTTCAGGCAGTTGAGAGCTACAGTACATGAATGGAGGAAATCACAAGGTGACATGTAAAGAAGACTTCAAAAACTCATTTCACCTTTAGCACAGTTCACCTCCAGTCACTGGCATTGTTTCTGCTTTATAAGTAGAAAATTTGCAGCTAGCATATCTTCATTTTATCAGATAGTTAAGTCTTTGAGGACAGGGGCCATGCAATGGATATCTTTGTATTCTCCGCAGCACCCAACACTGTACCTTGCACATGTTAGATACTCACTCAATAAATGAAAGGCAAATTGGACTAAAATAAGGAATAGATTGTGAGAATACAACCAAAGGGGTCCTACTAGGATGCAATGCATTTTGGATTTCAGATCAGCTTAAAGAAGATAAATTTTAGCATATAAATTTGGTTAATTGATGAGTAAATGCTCCAAATGGCAGCAGGCTTGTGCCAGAGTCACTTTTGATGTACTGTTCAGCCAAATGCATTGGGGATGTGCATCCCCCACCAGTAGAGGGGGAAAAGAACATGAGAACACCAGAACTTACAAACTATGCATTTTTTTCAATGTGTTTCTCTCTGTATGTTTCAGTCTTGGTTCTAACTCAAGAACAGTATTTTGTATAGCACTTTGGTTTTAGGTGCTATCACAGATTTCTTTTTTACATACTCCCTGATGAAAGAAGCTTCATTATCTCCATTTAAGAGATGAGGAAGCTACATTCCCAAGAGGCTTTGTAAATTTCCCACAATCACCCAAGACAAAACTGGTCTAGGATGCAAACCCAGGGTCCTGAAGCCTGTTAGTGTATCAACAACTCCATCACTAAATCAGATTGTTTTCAAATCTTAAAAAAACAACAACTAAACTTGTACCAGATGATTTTGTAACATGGCATATTTTTAAAATTATCTTAGGTTTTGTGAAGGCAAGATCTATGAGAAATGGGAAATAGGAGACCTAATAATCAAAGGTTAAATGCCATGGAACAATAGAGAGATAACAAATTGAATCATTATAAATGTTTAAAAGATGACACTCTTTTAAATGTCCAAATAATCTTTTTTTATACTAAATAACCTTGACAAGGTTATTACTTGTCCAAACATGCATGTACCAAATATGGTATATGCATGTGTTATATATACATGGTACCATATATATGGTACACACACACACACACACACACACACACACACACACACACTCACACACACATACACGTAGATATGCTCCATAGCTGATGGGGGTTATGCCAACTCCACGCAACCTCACCCCCAAATGAAGCATCTTGGCAGCAGCTCCTAATACAGGTCATGAGTGCATGATTAATAACATGGCCCTGCCCTGCTCATTAATCTGAATTTTGGAGCCACATCATATTGCTGCTCCTACTGGCTGATAAGCCACCATGACATTAGATCAGCTAAAAAAAACACTGAACAAGATTTCATATTCATGTAAAGCCCAGGTTTGAATAAATCAATTCCACTAAAATTTTATTTCAAGCATGACATCTTATATTGTGGGAAGTGGTGAACATCTAGCAAAGAGCACTGATCGAAGGAAAGACTCTTCTGGATCTGTTTTTTTTTTTTTTTTTAACCCGTATGCCCTCTTATAACTGAAATACCCAGACAAGTCAAGCTCGGGAAAAAACATCTCTACTCCAGTGGGAAGCCAAATGGCATTAGGGGTAGCACAAGTCATTGATAATTTTTTTTTTTTTTGTCTATTGCTTTATCCATTCTTCTCTTTTTGGTCTCACACTACACTGACCAAAAAGATGCATGTTGATTTACACATCAGTATTTCCCTAATTCCCATCAATCTTCCTGCTTCCTCTGGTTCTCTTCACCTCCCACTTCTCTTTTCTTGTCTTAAATGCTAGTCTGGTTGCTAAGCCACCACTTGGAGTAAATCCCTCAATCATATGACAACAGTTGAGTGGGTTTGTCCAAAGAATTACTGAGGTCTCAGCAACATAGATGCATAAGAAAAAGGGCCCTCTTCAGTTTGGTGGAGATGATCCAGCTAACAGACTGGCCTACAAGATTGAATAATGGGAAGTTCAGAATTAAGTGTCTAAAGAAACAAGGTGAAATTGAGTCTGACTAGTGCCATCAAGATCTGAAGAGGTCCATTTCACAAGAACGGCAAAGCAACCTAATGGTTTTAAGCCCCAAAAAGCAGCCTTCAGCCAATGGATAGGTTTCTTATCCCTGTATAATAGGACCTGAGAATATCCAGGAAGGTGACAACTCCAGAGATGTAAAGTTTTTAGTGGTCCCAGATACAAGGATCACTAAATAGAAGTTAAAGCATATGCTCGGACAGAGTCTGAAAATGCCGAGGGGACCAGGTGAAGGCTACAGGTCGGTAGACACCCAAGAACCAGACAAGGAGTACAGAAGCAGAACTAATTCTACCTCCACCAGTGGACTGGAAACTTCCAATATGCACATTCCTTGTCCCACTCAGTGTGACTGGGGATTTAATAGGCCTCAGCCCAGAGAGGGACACATGAGAACCAAGGGCTAAGGAAGAGGTACTAAGGAAGTCAGGGACCATGTCTGGTGGTGGAGTCTAATGGCAGGTGGGAAGGATAGACCACAGAAAACTGTCATGTATAAAACATTACTTTCATCTTTGCACAACCCACTTACCCCATAACTTCTTGCACCTCAGTTTTCAGTGAGATCCTAGTGGGTAAATCCATAAACATTTTCTCATTCTTCATTCTTCATTCTTCTCAGTGCCCTGCTTATGCAAAATCTTTCTTCCACTGGCTTCTAAATAACTGCACTGACTTCACTCTTCTTTTTCTCCCTCCATCAGCATTTCTCCTTTTTCTCCCACAGCCAAAATTCTGCACTCTCTTCTCCAGCTCTTAACCACAGGTGTGCTACTGGATTCTGTATTCCACCTGTTCTATACCCTCATGCTCCTTCCTCAGACACTGATTCATGTCATCAACATCATTTCTATGTCCCAAGTTGTCATTTGAAAGAATAATATCTCTGATAAATCCTTGCATGGCTATGATTTAAGGACAAATCCAAATCTATTCTCTTAGTTGATCAAAAAGCCCTTACTCCTGATTTTCCTATTTCTATTGATGGAAAGAATATTGACATCTTATCACCATTTTCAATCCTTTTTTCTTTCCCTCCTAATATACAAGAGGTGACATCTACAGCATTTCTCACATCTTCTCCTTGATGTTAGATTCAGAGAGCAACTCTACTTGTTCGTATCTTTATTTCTCATTTGCATCATCACAACAGCTTCCTGACTTTAGTATCTCTTCTCTCTGTCTTACCTTATCTGAATGCCCACCTGATTAAGTTTCTTAAGTGTATTTTATTATCTCATTCATCTATTTTAAAGACCACCTACTCCTTGCCAAGGCATCTAGGAACCTCTACAATATACCCAAAGCTACCTTCTTCACAGATGATTTTTCCTTTGGCTTCCTTCCCCCCACCCCTTGCTTCTGCCAGAATACATGACTACATTCACCTCACCTTTTCATGTCTCACATTTTCCCCCTATTTTTTTCTCCTCATTATACCCTCACCCCTATTTACCCATCTTTTTCCACTATCCCACCATAATTTGGGTTCACCTCATAATTTGAAGTTCTCTTCGAGTACTACCTTCTTCATGAAGGCTTTCTTGATTCCCTAATTGAAAATGATGTCTTCTTTTGTTGAAGTCCTATAGTTCTTTGGACCCTACGTATGGCATCCATTACATTCTGGGTTGCATTATAATTATATTTGCCTTGCCCCTACTACCTACAGTGCGTGACACTATAAGATCCCTTATGTCATGGTCTGTCTCAAGTTCGTGCTTTCAGGATGTCCATACATTCTGAAATGGCACCTTGCACATGGAAGATACTCATTAAACGTCTTATAAAGTAAATAAAAGTGAACTGAGGTCTATCATACAATAGGCCATGAGTCATTTGCTATTCTCCATTCATCGTATTGGAAGGACAGTACTACATGGGGTTCAGATGAATATTCCCCTCTATAGAAGCAAGCCCTTTCCCTTTCCCTCTCAAATATTTTTGACAAGTTGAATCTGTTTGGGATTACTACCAGTTATTTTAAAACCTTCAAGTACAAAATGAAAAGTAAGTGGCATTCATCCACCAACACTTTACAACTGGTACCTGATTTTGTTTTTAATCTTTTCAAATGAGTCTACAGGGCTGTTCAATCTTTTTACAACTTGTAAAGTCACAGAGATTTTCCAAATGTAAGTGGCAGTCATCCACACAGATCAGGTATTGGGCCAGGAAGGCTCTATTTATTTGGCTGGGCAAGGGAGTCGAATCTAGCCAAACAATACCTAAGTCAACCATGCAGCTTCTAAATTAGGATATAAAGGGTCTTATGACTTCACATTTTTAAAGTAACCACTGAAGACCTACTCCCCTAAAAAATATTTGACTTAAGACCATGAATGCATTCTGATAAGTGTAATTCATTTCATTCTTATGCATGAGCTATTTTAGTCAACCACCGTATAATTGAATTTTCTTTAGGCAATTCACAACTAGGCTGAATGACAGGTTTTAAACTGATAACACTGATCAATAGGCCACCAAGGACACATTGTGCTCACTTAATAAATAGAAATAATAAGCAGGTTCCTGACATCTAAAAGATATTCTCATTAATTAATTCTCATACACAGTTGTATAAGGTGCCCTGACTCTGCTTAAAAAGATGTGTAGTCAATTCTACCCAGCACACTGGTGCTAGGTTCCATAAAATAGCACATCAGTCAATGCAGTTACCTTTTTTAACTTCACAACACAAGCCCTTTCACAGTGTCATCTGTATTTTGGCCCATAATCAAGATATATTTGAATTCTGACCTTTTTGAGCTAACTCGAATATGTAGTCCTGCCATACCATGTATTATTCATTTCAAGATTATGAGTGGGTAACCTCTAAGGATTTGAATCCTATCTAGGATCTGTACATCTTTCCATCACTCCTATCAACCTGTTCATCATCTCAATTATTTCTCTATATTTTAAAACACTCCTCTTTTCTATTGCTCTTATCTCTAAGAAATAAATGCCCTTCACTGTTACTAAGGTTAGCCCTACATTCCAGCCACTCTTGGCTCCTCTAAATCTCATTTCTCCTGTGTCTTTCTCCATATACTCCTTATTTTGTGTCTATCATTGTGTTCAGGATTTAAATCCAGCCCCCAGAAAATTATCCTAACTATGACTTTAATGATCTCACATGATTCCATAATCTTCTTTCCTAGAAAGAAGAAGAAATGGTCATCCATGAACTCCTCAATTCCCCAACCCAATGACCTGGGCTTATTCTCCATCTTCTTCAGTATCCACAGTGAACAACAGTGCTCTCCTCTCTTCTGAAATGCCCTTATCTTGGCTGCCATAACTCCATATACTATCCTTTCCCTAGTCCTTTTCTATCACCGTTGATGACTCTTTTTTTTCTCCTGGTTCCAGCTATATGAAAGTGTTCTCCAAGGAAAAGGTCTAACCATATCCTCTCTCTCTCCTTTAGTTTCAAATTCCATTTGTGCATCCCTAAAATTCCCATCTATCATTCTCACTTCTCTGGCAAACTCTAGTCCTTTCGCTTCAACTGCCTATTAAATATCCTCTCCTAACTAATGGCCCAGACTAAATGCCATCTCAACCACAATTGTTTTCTCGCTCTCCCCAAAGCCTTTGTCACTTCCTTAACCTTGTGAATGGTAAACAAATTCTACCATTCACCCAGGTGCTAAAGGCTACCTCCCTCTTTGTAATGCCTTCCATTCCTTCACGACCCACACTTCATCAACCATTAAATCATTCTGGGATATAACTTGCATGATTATTGATATGTTTTATTTCTTTTACATAGTCATAATCATCACTTCAGTGAATGTTACCATAACCTCACACAGAAATCTAACACCACACAGTCACTTGCAGTCAGATGGAGTCATGTTGTCAGCCTGGCCAATGGGCCATAAGCAGAAGCAATGAGTTACTTCTGGATAGGAATAGAGAATGGCAGAGGTATGAGACCTCTATGTGTTTCCTTCTCGTGTTGCTATGTGAGCAATGCTTCAGAAGGAGAAGCTTCCATAAGCTAGTGCCCACTAAGCACACAAGAAGAATAGAACCTCCTCACCAAGATACATCAGTCATGTAGTAAGAGGAAGAAACAAACCTTTGTGTTGTTAAGCCCCTGGAATCTTGGGGTCAATATATTCTTCACATATAATTTATCCTGCTTTTACTTTCATACCTTCATATCCTATTTCACAGAATATAATATCCTGTTAGACATATCCTATTAGAGATATATACTCTAGCCTGCTTTTACTCTGCTCATATTCTATTACACAGAATTCTCTTCTCCCTCCCTTCTCTTATTGAAATGATACTATTCTCCCATCAACTTCAATATCACTTCTTCAGGGAAGCCTCTGCTCATGTCTCTAGCTTGATTCAATCCCCTATTTTTATGCTCTCATAACACTGTATATTTCTCTCTTATAGTACACATCATGATTATGTATTTATTAATTCTTTGATTCAATGTCCACCTCCTCCATTAGCCAATAAGCTCCATGAGAGCAGAAACATCATGTTTGTTGTAGTTCATTATTAAAACACAATGTCCATCACAGCACAAAGTAAGAAATTAATAAACACTTGTGAATGAGCCAATGTTGCTCATCTTTGTATCTGCAATATCTAATACAGTGCTTGGTACAATGCTCAAATTCTAATTGGAATTAATCCACCTATATGGTATTCTCATACACAATAGATATTCACATAAATGTCTTATCTCTATTCAATTGTTTCAAGTCAGAGTTTGCATTTTTATCTTTGATAACCACTGTTACCATCACCTTCCCACATACTAACAGATGGCATCAATAAAATCTACACAGCAACATCACTGAAGAAACTATTGGGGATCCTCTGAAAGCTTGTTAAGAGGACTTTATGAGCTGTGAACAGGAGCTAGGTATTAATCCTTTCATATCCATCAAATTCAATAGCCTTCATCATTCCTTCAAAACCCGAACAACTACCCCAATATGTATATGTGTGTGCTCTCCTCAAAGGTGGAGTAAAGGGGAATAAGGTAAGGGACAGATGAGTGTTACATTCATTTAATATCCCAATGTGACCATCTATAACTCAGAATGAATCTGTAACAGCCACCATTTGCTTAGATGGGCACAAAACCAATCACACCTTTCCTTTGTTTTGCCAACATGTCTTTGTCTGAAACTTATATTCCACAGAGCCATTTTGTTGAGTTGGCAGATGATCTTAGCAAGTGGTTTCATCATTCCTCCAGAATTTTGAGCCAGAAACCTAGAAGTCATCCTTGACATCTCCCTTCTCTAGTCTTCATCCATCAATAAGCCCTGACAGTCTTTTCTCTGAAACAACTCTCGAATCTACCCTCTTCTCTGTATTGCTACCACCACCTTGATGAAGCCACCTCCCTCTCCAGCTTAGAATATTGTAATAACCTCCTAACTGGACTCCCTCTATTCACTCTGCCTCCTCTTTAATTCATTCTCCACCCTCCAGCTAGTGTGATCTCTTTAAAATTAAATTCTTATCCTCTCCTCCTCAACTCTTTTAGGATAAGCCAATCCCCATAGTATAGCCTATGAGCTCCTACACCATCTACCCTTACCTTCCACACCAATCTCATCCTATACCAGGGACCTCTCTTTCCATACCATTCTGGTCTCCTTTTAATTCTTTAAATGCTTCCAACTGCTAGGTGTGGTGGTACACACTTGTAATCCCAGTACTTGAAAGGCTGAGACAGGAGAATCATAGATTTGAAGCCAAACTTAACAACTTAAGACTCTCAGCAACTTAGCGAGACCCTGTTTCAAAATAAAAACTAAATTAGGGCTGGGGGTGTAGCTCGGAGGTAGAATGCCCCTGAGTTCAATCCCTAGCACCACACCAATTCAAATGAATTAATTAATTGATATATAAATGCTTCCTGCTTCCTCCTGCCATGGACTTGTCCCTCCATCTTTGCCTTCACAGCTGTCCTATTCATCCTTGAGTTCTCAGCTCAAGTAGTACTTTCTCAAGAAGTCTTTTCAGGCTGTCATACTAGATAAAACCTCTAAATCAACCTGCAGTGTTAGAAGTTTTAGTTGCCATTTATCCTTTGATAGGTGTCAGAACTTGATGAGGACAAAGGGGGTGATGGGTGCTGGTAGAGTTCTGTTTTTGATCTGGTGCTAACTACACAGGAATATTGAGATTGTACAAATTCATTGAGCTATTCACTGATAACATGTATACTCATCTTCTGTATGTTTATTTTCCCCTAATTAAAAGCTTTTAAAAAATTATCAGTGCATGCCAATCATCATGTATTCCTCCTTTTCCATATTTCAGATTTTCACAGCTACAATTTTTGCTTTATTTGATTAATGTTTAACACTCCCCTATTTGGCTATAAGCTCCATGGAAGAACACTGAGTCTGCTCATCATGGACCCAACACTGCCTAGCCTTGGTAAGTACTTGAGGAATTTTTAATAACTAAGCTAGAGAAACTATGATGGGATGAATCCCACAGAGAAATAGAAGACTAGGTCAAACTGAATGGCACAGAATACCTGAAAAGAAACAATGGCTACATTTTCACCTGCTATGGACATTCTACTTGTTCAGGGTCCTTTCTCCTTTCCAGTGCTTATCCAGTTGTAATGACGCAGACGTTCCTCATACTGGAAAGAGCAAGAGTGTCTTGTTCAGGAGGGCAGAAGAAAAGAGTTAAAGAACCAAAGAAGGGGTAGGGAAAGCAAGGTGTCACAATAACAAGAACAGGGAAAAGTAGAGATTAAGGACTTATAGAAGAACAAAGGAGCTGTCATTGAGACAGCAATGAAGGAAAGACGAAATAGACCCCAGCCAGCAGCAACACAGACCGGGGAGGAGAAGACAAAGAAAAAGGTGCAACATGATTAAGTGACATCAACAAGAAAAGGAAAAAGAAACAGAACCATTAGAAAATTAGCAATGGTGAGCCTGGTGTGGTAGCGCACGCTTATAATCCCAGTACTTAGGAGGCTGAGACAGGAGGATCACAGGTTTGCAGCCAGCCTCAGCTACTTAGTGAGGCCCTCCGCAACTTAGTGAGACCCTGTTCCAAAATAAAGAATAAAAAATAGGCCTGGGAGTGTAGCTCGGAGGTGAAATGCCCCTGGGTTCGATCCCCAGTACTGCAAAAATAAATAAATAAATAGAAAATAAGCAATGGTGAAAAAAGTGTCTAGACTTAAACAGCAATGAAAATAGCAAAGCCACCATCCCCAGAGGCAAACCTAAACACTTTCACAAAGCATAAGGCTTATTTTCCCATCCTGATTCTATGCACTCAAACTTTTCAGTGAATACCACCATTGTTCCACAGGTATTCACTAGGCATTTAATATATGCCAGACGCTGGGCAGATGAGCTCATGAAGCATTTGCTACCTACCAAGAGAAAACATGAGAGAAAACCAAACAAATCAGAGCAAATAAAATCAAACAGCAGAAAAGAGAGGTCAGATAGAGGTACTGGGAATTTGGCAAAGAAAGGAAAAAAAGAAATGACATTTACAACAATCTTAAAAATCTAAATTTCAATCTAAAATCTTTCAAATGCATTTCCAATGTTCCTCTGTTTGCTTTGGTTCAACAGATCATCTCTGACAATGACAAATGGTAATTAAATCAATAGAGACTTAAGTGTACATTAACCAAAGGCCTCAATGGCCCAGGGTTTAATTTTCTTTTCAAGAAGCATACATTAGCAACTTGAATAACATTATAACCCCTCCTACTTGCCCCTCCCTCCCACCTGGTTTCTTCCAAGGTAAGTGTCCAAGGCTCTAAGGAGGGCTTTCCCCTACTTCTTTTCCACGACCAGGTCTATATCATTCTGGATTCAGCAGTATAACATAATTCTCAACAATATTCAAACAGAAAGTTTACTTTGTTGTTTAACTTCAATCTAAGAATATTTTTCAACATTCGTATATACACAGGCTGGGGTGCACAGGATTAATTGCAAAACACCACTGTAGTTTCTATGCCAATGATAATACAGGTTCCAGGGATATTTCTAATGCTTATACTTAGAACATTCTAGATTAAAATCTTACTATGCTTTAAGTAGGCTTTCCAAAAATCAAATAAGCACCCAGCTCTTAAATGAATTAACACTTGCTTCCAGATGCTCCTTCTGTCCCACTAGGCCCTTCCCATCATCTCCTTCACTGTCATGATAACCCTACAGTCTGCCTACATCATTTTAGAGAAGCAAAACCTATAAACAGATCTTACCTACAAAGCCCCACCTGCCCTTCATGGTTGCTAGCCCAACTGAAGGCATTTACTACTTCAAGGTCTCCAAAAGCAGAAGCAATGAAAAAAAAGAGGCAATGAAGCCATTTAAATATAGCTATTGCAGGACCTAGCAATACTACAGCAAATTAAATTTTAATGAGACATAGAAAATGCTGAACCTTCAGAAAGTTTATCAGAAGAAGGGCATCTAAAGGACACAAATACCCCAGGGCCCAGGTGTAGACTCAGAGAATAACTACATGCCAGGGCCACTCAAGGTCAAGAATTTGCCAAGTACACAGGCATCCAGATGTTGGGAGACTGGCCTGCAAATATGCTAGCTTTTACATAGAAGGCAAAGTGAATTGGTGCATCTTATTGAAGGCTCAGAAAAAAATTATATGTAACAAGGTCACATTTCTCTGTCAATGAGTGCTGTTGTATACACAAAGGTAACTTACCTAAATTTAGCTGCTGGTCAAAGATCCAGTGACCTCAAAGCTGCCACAGTGTCTTCTGAGGTTGTCCTTCAGGGAAAGATTCACATATGAGCCCTGGATGAGATTTGTTCCATGTGTCTCTCCAAAGTTGCTCTAGTCTCCTACCCTGTGCCTTGGGAGACCTCATCAGTTTGGTTCCCCTTTCTTCCAGCTTCTCAGTGGGCACAGCCAATAAAAGGCCCTGGAAGCTGTGTGTGGTGACATATGCCTGTAATCCCGGTACTTGGGAAGCTAAGACAGGAGGATTTTATGTTGGAGGCCATATTCAGTAATTGAGCAATACCCTCAGTAACTGAGGGAGTCCCTGTTTCAAATTAAAAGGGTTGGGGTGTGGCAAGAGAGGGGAGTAAAGAAAGAGACAGGCGATGGCTTGACAGTGGGTGCATCTCTGCACCTGAGGCAAAGCTTGTGTCTGGTGGCTGCCTTCCTGTGGCAAGAGCCACTTCCTGCCTTGTCATCATTGTTATCATTTACAATTACTACTCCTCAGATCCTCACCTACTGACCTCTAGTATTGTCTGAAATTCCTACATTTGTATTGAGCCTCTGCACTCCTGAATCTACTTGTGAAAATAGATTCAGCAACCTTGAGTGAAAACTGAGGCCTTGGGAGACAGGCTGGCCTCAAGGCAGAGAGGCCAGCACAGGAGAGGAGGTGGTCAGACCCAAAGGCCTGTGTCATTTGCTTCCCCCTTTCCCTAAGGGCAAGCCACACTGGGCTAACAAAAACATGAGTCCTCCTCTGAGGGCACTGCTTTATTCTGGCAACTGAGCAGAATTCCAGGACTGTCCCCAAAACAGAAATCATCAAGGCTGCATACTGAAGTAAGGGAACCCCTACCAGAGATCATCGAGCCCAGAACACACCTGTCACCCTAAATTCATCATACTTCTGCCAGCTAGCAGGACATCATCTCTCCAGAGCCAGTGTTTCTGTGGAATATTCAGAAGCATCTATCACAATGACATATCCTGACTTCCAGAAATTGAGACATCTAGAAACAGCCATCTGAGTAATATCACTTACATCCCCTGTCAACTTCTGAAATGATACAGTGAGACAAAAAGATAAAGTTGCTGTGACTGTCTGCAGAGCAGGTAAGCATGAGTATCCCTCTCCCCAGCAAATGACAGGAGTGTTTCCACAGCACTCTTTCTTTCCTGTCTGAATGGCTTGTCCCCCTCTCTAAAGAGCTTCTAGCACCAGCAAAAGATTGGTCCCAACTCCAATATCCAAGATTTTCCACTTGTTTATTTGAATCAATGCATCCCCTTCTTTCTCCTGTGATAGAGAATTAAGCTTAGTCATATTTTATAAAATTATATTATAAGGACACATATATCTTCTAGCTTCATGTCACTTACATCCTCTATGATACTTTTTCATATGTTTATATTTTTAATTGTCTAGTCCTTTCACATTTTACCCAAAGCACAGAGACCCTTTTCATGAGTT
>PVJS01001523.1:0-96390 GCA_004027185.1 Glis glis
CTTTATGGGTTTCACTTTAAAACTGCCCTGTCTTCCTAAATAAACGAGATTTTGCTCGACATATTCTCCCGGCTCGTGGTGAGTGTTTCTCGAGCCGTCGGCACTCATTTTTCCCTGTCAGTCCGTGCCACTCTCGGGCGGGACCCGAGAGGTATTCTGTACTAAAATTTGGTATAATATATTTTGGTCTCATATTGTGGCTTCAGATTTTGTTTATTCAAATTATAATATATTTTCTAACTTTTCATGTCTTCTTGACTATTTAGATATCCTCTTTTATAAAAATTTTGTGTAAATATATTGCACATTATTCTTTTGGATTTACCATTTTAATTTATTGATTTGCAGTTTTTAGTTTATATATGATTATGCTATTGCTTAATGCATTTCAAACTTCCACTTGGCCACTTTCTTTTCACTTTTTACAAGAGTCAATTGATGAATAAAAGCTCTTATTTTTTCTGAGCATAGTGACACATGCCTATAATCCAATTACTTGGGAGGGTGAGAAAGAGGATCACAGGTTCAAAGCCAGCAGCATGTAGTAATTTCAAAAGACTGCTTCAAAATAAATAGAAAAGGGCAGGAGGTATAGCTCAGCTGTAGAATGTCCCTGGGTTCAATATCCACTACCTCACACACAAAAAAAGTTCTTAGTTTCAATATAGTCTAATTGGTCAATCATCTTTCTCAATAATAATAATAATAATATTTTGTATCCCAAAATATCAAAATATATGTATTTGTTCAAGTTAATAATGGTATTCTGCCACATATATTGCATGGAAGATTTAGTGATTTTTCTCTCAGAACTAGAGAAAGATTTAGTGATTTTTCTCTCAGAACTAGAGCAACAAATGGAAATATTTGCATGTGGTATGAAATAAGGATTAATATAATTTTATGTGGAATTAAAATGGTCTCAGTATAAATGTGTATTCTTATTTTAATACCCCCCAAATTAAGAGCAAGGCAATATTTGTTCTTCCTATCCAAGAATATGGGAGGTCTTTCCAGCTTACCAAAAGCAAATTACAGATTTAATGCAATTCTATCAAAATACCAATGTCCTTCTATACAGAAGTAGAAAAATAAGTCATAAAATTCATATGGAAAAATACAAGACCCAGAATAGCCAAAGCAATTATTAGCAATAAGAATAATACTGGAGGTATCACAATATCTGATTTCAAATTATACTACAGAGCTATAGTTGTAAACACAGCATGGTATTGGCATAAAAACAGACACATAGACCAGTGGATACAGATACATAGACCATAGAATAGATGATACAGAGACAAACACATTTATATCCAGTTGATTTTTAACAAAGGAGCAAAAAATATAAACTGGAGAAAAGATAACCTTCTCAACAAATGGTGTTGAGAAAACCAGATATCCACATGTAGAAAAATAGAATTAGAGCTGGGCGTGGTGGTGCATGCTTGTAATCCCAATACTTGGGAGGCTGAGACTGGAGGATCACAGGTTTGTTACCAGTCTCAGCTACTTAGTGAGACCCTCTGCAACTTAGTGAGACCCTGTTTCAAAATAAAGAATAAAAAATAGGGCTGGGGTTGTAGCTCAGAGGTAGAATGCCCTGGGTTCAATCTCCAGTATGACACACACACACACACACTCACACACACAAAGAAAAATAGAATTAGAACCTTATTTCTCACCCTACACAAAAGTCAACTTGAGATGGATCAGAACTAAGACTTAAAATTCATGAGCAAATTTTGGATTTTATTAAACTATTTTTCTTTATATTTTAAGATACTTATATTGTTATTTTTTGTGTTATATTAACCAAGTTGAGTTTGTTCAATTAAATCATCTTTACATTTTCCCCAAGGCAAAGATTACCATATAGACATATGTTCTTTTAACAATTTGGTTGTTTTGATTTTTCCAGCAAGCCATAACACACACAGAGAACTATAGGATCTCAGTAAGAAGCTAATAGGAAGAACTTACAGGATTTTAGTGCATTGGGTGACTTTTAGAAGTATTCAAGGAAGGAAGATCTTTTCTTTTTTTTTTGTGGTACTGGGGATTGAACGCAGGGGTGTTCTACCTCTGCTCTACGCCCCCGGCCCTTTTTTTTTATACTTTATTTTGAAACCGGGTTTCACAAAGTTGTGGAGGGCCTCGCTAAGGAGAGACACACACACACACACACACACACACACACACACACACACACACACAGAGTGAGAGAGCTGAGGCTGGCCGTGAACCCAGATCCCACGGTCTCCGCCTCCCAAAGTACTGGGATTAAAAGCGTGCACCACCACGCCCGGCTGAAGGAAGATCTTTTCTTTCAGATGCAATCAGGACTTGGATACAATTTTAGGATTGGGGCAATTTTATGTTTTAATATCTTAATAAATCATATATACTGGTATTAGGGGAAAAAAGAACACATGAAACCAAAATTAACTCAGCAAGGCAATTTAATTCTGCACAGAAGGGTGTAAGCACATTGGGCAGGCAGTCTGCTCAGCCTTTTATCCCCTAATGCAAAGGCCACCATGCTGTTCCCCATTGGTGGGAGTATGGATTTTACAATCTAATCTGGTTGGCTAGTTTTCAACTGGGAAGATTTTACAAAAGGAAAAACACAAAATCAGTATATCCAGGAGTAGAATATATAGACATATGTACAAAAGTTACAAAGTGGATACCTAAGCTATAGTTGTGATAGTTAATCTAATTTGTCAATTTGACCAGATCATGACACACCCAAGATCATGTGACTTTGGGTGTGTCAATGAGACAATTGGTTTATATAACAGCAGATTAAACAGAAAGTCCTGCCCTAAATGTAGGCAGCAGGGTTCTGATAGGTGTAGGACTTAGATAAAAGAAGGAGAAAGCCGCGTAGAGGGATACGTGACTCTTTCCAAAGAAAAAACACATCTGCTCTCATCTGAGATCATCAGCCTCCAGCTCATAGAAATGGAACTTCGCTGTTTCTCTGAAGAGCTTCTTGATCTTCTGCTGTCATCTGAGATAGTCGGCCTCCAACCCTTCGAACTGAAACTTCACCATCATTTCTCTGAAGAGCTTCCTGATCTTCACATCTTGGACTGGGACTGAATTAGTGGTTGCTCCGATCCTAAGACTCCAGCTCTTAGACCACTCGACCAGCTACTGGTTCCTCTGACTCTCCATGTGTGGTCGAAACTTGGGACTACATTGCTTTGAACTGTAAGACTGATCTGATAAATTCCTTTTTCCATATACTCATTCTGTGAATTCTGTTAGTCTAGTGAACCCTGGCCAATACAGATTTTGGTACCAGGAGTGGTTCTTGAATAACAGAATTGCAAGAATGTATTCTCTTTGTTGGTTTTCTGGCTTCCAGAGCTGGCTCTCCAATTTGATTAGGCCTAAAGTGAGTGAAGGCCATCCTTCAATTAGTGGGGGAGATACTGATACTCCGTGGTGTGAACTGTTTAAAGCTATATGAAGGGTGGACCCTTTCAATTACCCTAACTTTCCTCCAAAATACTAAGGAATATACTGATGTTGGCTGGTTACTCCTGTCATCAATTGAGAAATTAGCATGGGAGAATGGTAAGCTCCAGGACCGCGTATCAGACCTAATCGTTAGTCAGTGTGCTTTGAAGGAGAACCTTGTCTCCTGTAGAATGGAAACTGCTGAAAATCAAACACAGGCCCTCATCCTGAGATTGGCTGACTTACAATGTAAGGCTCATTCTCAGCCTAGAAAGGTGTCTACAGTTAAGGTGAGGGTACTGCTAGGAAAACCATGGGATCCTGAAAAATGGAACAGGGATGAATGGGAGGACCCTAAAGAGGCTGGGGACATTGAATCTGAACATTCTGAGGGGTTTATCCTGCCAGAAGATGAGGACTCCCCACCTTCTAGAGAATTGGCTTCTCCACCTTCCCCTGGGGGAAATACTCCATCATTGCCTAGGGCAACAGAGCAAGGTAATGCTGATACACTTCAGGACCCACCCACCCCACCCACTTTTGCCTCTAGGCCTATTACTAGGAGCAAGTCTAAGCGGGCCCCTAGAGGTGAGGTACAGGTTGTGACCCATGAGGAAGAATGCTATACCCAAAAGGAACTTATTGAGTTTTCTAATTCATACAAACAGAGGTCTGGGGAATATGTATGGGAATGGATTTTAAGAGTGTGGGATAATGGTGGAAATAATATACAATTAGACCAGGCTGAATTTATAGATATGCGCCCATTATGCAGAGATTCTAAATTCAATGCAGCAGCTCATAATGTTCAAAAGAGTACCAATAGTTTATTTGGTTGGTTAGCTGAGGTATGGACCAAAAGATGGCTTACTGTAAATGATTTAGAAATGCCTGACCTCCCTTGGTTTTCTGTGGATGAGGGGATTCAAAGGCTGAGAGAGCTTGAAATGCTGGAGTGGATTTGCCATTTGAGACCTTCTCCTCCACAGTAGACACATCCAGAGGACGTTCCCTTCTCCTGTACTTTAAGAAACAAATTTGTGAAGGGAGCACCATCATCCTTAAAGGGCTCTGCTGTTGCTTTCCTCTGTATGCCAGAACTTACAGTGGGAGATGCTATTGATCAATTGTTAACTTTGATAGAAAAGATTGCTTTCCTTCCTTACCCTGGGAAAGAGAAATGAAATAAATATTAAAGCTCTCATTCATAACAAAATGCCTATAATTTATAAACTAGTATAGTGGGGAGTTAGTTATTATGTGATATGGGCAATATCCAATATTCAAGGGTTTAAAAATTTTTTTTTCTGTGTCAGACATGAAAATGGATTTTTTTTGGTCTTGATTTATCATGGTCACAGAGTGACATTTTCTAGTACTGCTATGCTGTGTATGGTATATGTTTGACAGGGGAAAAAAACTTAGCTGTGATTAACAGGGTAGCTCTTAAAAACATGAAGTTCTAGGTGATAGTGCCAGGATATCTTCTTTTTTTTTTTTTTTGCGGTACCAGGGATTGAACGCAGGGACGTTCTACCTCCGCACTACACCCCCGGCCCTATTTTTTATACTTTATTTTGAAACCGGGTCTCATGAAGTTGCGGAGGGCCTCACTAAGGAGAGAGAGAGAGAGAGAGAAAGAGAGAGAGAGAGAGAGGGAGAGAGAGCTGAGGCTGGCCGCGAACCTGGATCCTCCAGTCTCTGCCTCCCAAAGTACTGGGATTACAAGCGTGCGCCACCACGCCCGGCTCCAGGATATCTTCTTGATGGTCAAGGCTTCTTTTCTCTTTATTATTAGAATTAACAGTATATGGTCTAGTTTGCACCATTTTGGATGGGTTTCCTGATTTCATTTAGGATTGTTGCACATATGTACTTGTGAGTGACATAGATACATAGTTTTCAGAATGCTTTTGCCAGATTTTGGTATCATGCTTATTTATGTTGGTCTTTTAAAATGTTTTGGACTTTAAAAAATTGTGTAATAATGCACGATTAGCATTGCATACTTTTTAAGTGTTTTTATTATAGCAAAACATGTAGATTCCTAGTAATACTAATGTAATATATTACATAATTAGCACAGTAGGTTAAAATTATAAATAAAATTTTATTAGCTTAAAGCAATTCATTTAAAAATACCCCCTTTTGTTTTTATCTGGTACTGGGGATGGAACCCAGGGATATTCTGTGGCCCCTGGACTCCCTGAGTTCCTGGTTGCAGCATATCTGGAAGCATGGACCCTGCCAGAAGATTGGGATGATGTACATCGCCAGCCAGAAGATGTTTGGAGGGTTCTGGATGTACTAGAGCTGAACATCCCAGTGGTGCACTGAAACCAGCCAGATGGGTGGCCTGGATGTCCTTGCTGGTGTTGCAACATACCAGCTATGACTTTCCCCTGGACTAAGGACTCAGCCAGGGTATCAGGTGAGTGGGTAAACCAGCTGACCTGAGGTCACATGTGGAATTGAGTATTTACAGTTCAATGTGCCCCAAAGATTTGATTCTAAGCAATATGATATGTATATAATCCCCCATAACTGAGTACATCCTGGAGGTGTATGTATTATAGGGATTGACTGTGCAGATAATTATTGGAGAATTCTTGCTATGAGTGCATGTGGTAAAGACTATTACTAGAGGACATTCCCATCATGCTCCCTTACAACTCCCCCAAACCATGAGGATTGTGAATGTATGGCAGTGCAAGTTGCCAGGGGGACATGCGGAAATTGGAAAAACAATACTGAAGCTAGAGGGGGCAAGTGTAATCTTCATGATTCATAGCCCATAAAACTCACCTGTGTGGGATCCCGGTGCATGACAGTGGATTATCAGGAGCTAAATAAAGTGATACCACCCTTACTGCAGTACCCAATATTTCAGAACTGATAGATCACCTGTCACATGAACTGGGGAAGTTCTATTACATTGTTGCTTCTTGGTGGAAGCCTGAAGTGTGTCACGGTTGGGTGGTATAGGATTTAGCCTCTTGGCAGAATCCTGAAGCTCTGTGGTTGTACCACTGTATTGATGACCCTATACTAACCTCTGATTCTGTTACAGAGTTAGAAACAACTGTATGCAGCCTCCATCTGCTCTTGAGGAATGAAGATGGGCTGTCAATGAAAACAAGGTCCAGGGATCTAGGTGTTCTCTCAAAATCTTGGGAGGTGTCTGGTCAGGTAAGACAAAGTAGTGATACACCAGGAATGGCCAAACAGGTTATGCACACAGAAGTGATAGACTGAGAAAGGTCAAGCAGGTGATGCACAAAGCAGTGATAGACAAGGAATAGTCAAACAGTTACAGACATGTCTGGGTCTTTGGGGGTTTTTGCAAATGTTTATACCCCACTTAGTTATGCTTATGCACCCCTTACACCATCTTGTTCATAAGGGGGAAACTTGGTATTTGACCCCTTAAATGGAAACTGCATTTACTGTCACCAAGGGGGCAGTGGCACAGGTACAAACTCTGTGGGTATGCTGCCCTTCCTTTCTGGCTAACAGTACGAGTGGATGATGCAGTATTTGGCTGGACCACCTACCCTATTGAAGGTTGGATGAGGTCCTGGACTCAGACCCACTTGGACAGGGATAGCTCAAATGCCCATTCTGACAAAGTGGGGTACATACTTACAGCAACAAGCACAGTTTTCTAGTAGCCCTTTGACCAAACAGTTATGTACTTTGCTGAGGCCAGTACAGTTCTGAGTGACAGCTCCCTCAGAACCCACAGAAGTGGGAGATGCCCCAAATCCCTATGAGAAAGGAAAAGCCCACAGAAGTGGGAGATGCCCCAAGTCCATATGTGGAATGGAAGCTTTGTTGGGGCCAGTACAGTTCTGAGTGATAACCCCCTCAGACTCCATGGAAGTAGGAGATGCCCCAAGTCCTGATGAGGAGGGGAAAGCCCCTATACCTGCAGAAACATGATATACTGATGGCTCCTGTCATGGGCAGCTGCCCATGTGGGCAGTTGTGGCCTTATAGCCTGCCATAGAGACTTTTTGTTATGAGACCAGTGCTGGATGCTCTAGCTAATAGGATGAGCTCTGGGCAGTCTAGTTAGTTCTCATGAAGGAGACTGGGCCCTTGCATGTCTGTATAGACAGCTGGGCTGTCTCTACTGTCTATATTGTGGGCTAACCTTGTGGCTACACCAACGGGCAGCACAAGACTGGTTGATTGTATACCACCTACCACCCATTGTGGGGCAGGGATATGTGGGAGGACTGACCTGTGGAAATAGGACTTCCAGGAAGGAGCTATTTTACATCATGTTCTAGGGCATAGGCCTTTACAGTCCCCGGGTAATGATGTTGCCATGCTCTTGTGTGAGTCTTGCCCCAAACAGCCAGAATGATTGAAAGCTTTAATGGACTCCTGAAAGAGTAGATGAAGGACTTGGCCTCTATTGGAAGATGAGGCAGGCACAAGTGCCCATGAAAGTGCAGCTTTTAAATGAGCAACCTTGCCACACTGGGCAGGTCCCTTAGATAGGGTAATAGCAGAAATGACCAATACTTTGAGGGAGTTTGAAGACTCCCAGGTGTGACCAGAGGTGAGAGAAGAAGCCCTCTTACTCTGTGCAGCTAAAATCTTGTCCCCAGGGCAGTAAGATCTCTGGGAGTGGCCTTGACATGTGTGGAAGCCATGGGTTGCACTCCTGGAGCCATGGGGCCTGGGACAGAAGACCCAGTTGCAACTGGACCCTTGAATAGCTGTCTGGCCCTGCCTGGTATGGATCACATTTCCCCCTTGGGCATAGGTATGATTTTTAAAGGCACACAGATCATAAGACTATGGCCTATTCCCTTGTATTTTGTGATGAATATTCACAAGATGAATATGTCACTTGCATCCTCCTGGAAGGGAAGGACTTATCTATAATTGTCTCTCTTTTTGCCCTGTTCTAGCATCCAGGTCAATGACAGGGAATAGCCTGCTTTCTTGGATACACACCTTTACAAGACTGCACAACACCTCTCATTGCTATATTTGCACTTAACTACCAGTGGAGAGAGCTGAAGCTCTCCCATGACAAATCTACCCTGCTACTGCAGACACCTGGACTACCTTATGAACCTGAAACTACAGCAGCAAAGAATGGGATGAGCGATGTCACATAATAGAGGACTTGTGCCAAGAGCATAATAATCACTCCCCTTGTTGGGATATGCCATAGAAAATGGGTGAGGTTGGCTAATAGGGGAATATGTGGAGCTTGTAAGCATGACACCCTTTTTTATAAAACAGGTAAACTGGTTTGTGACCAATTGAATTGTTGGATGGTTGCCCAATACTATGTTAGTATTCCAGGGGTTGGTACTATAGATGTAAAGCTACAGATGGAAGGCTTAGCCAGACATGTTGCGGAAACTAGATACATCTTTCCAGGCTCTTTTCCTTTTAATGGATAAAACCACCCAGATGCAGAAGGTGGCTTTGCAGAAGAGAAAGACATTAGATATGCTCATTGCTGCCCAAGGTGGAATGTGTGTTCTTCTCCATGTAGAATGCTGTGTATACATTCCAGACTACCAGCAGCAGGTACAGCAAGCCTTAGAGGAGATGGATGCAGAGGTACAGGCTATTCAGGCCTTACAGGAGGACCCATTTATAATCTGGTGGAATTTACTGGACTCCTTCTGGAAATGGGTATTGACTATTCTTGCCTGTGTGACTGGAGAAATAATAGTTACCTGTTGTGCCCACTTTTGTTGTTGTGGTCTTTTGGGTTCAATGTAATGCTCTCTGGGTCAAGTCATGCAATGCCACCTTGTAGGGGATAGAGTGTTGGACCCAGAAGGAGTAAAGGCCTGCAGCATGGGCATGAGCACAACCTCACCCAGTTCATGCAGCCATGAATGAGCACTCATCTCATGAAGTCATGGATGAGCACACAACTTGTGCAGCTGCAATTGTGTTAGGTATGACTAGGCAAAATAAGGGATGGACTCAAGAAAAAAGGTGTGGTTTGTTCTCTTCTAGATGGTAGCTCTGTATGCATTCTTTTGTTGGGGATCTAGCCTCAAAACCTGCCCTGCAACTGCAGCTAGCCCCTGATCACTTCTGACCATATGTTAGTCATTTTACTCACTCTACCAAAAACCAACCAAAACAAAAACCACCTCATTAGTCTTAAAAGTTATTAATAAAAGTATTTAATAATTTAGCAAACTGACTTCATTTGCATCATGTACATACACTGTAATGGATTTGCTGGGTCATACTCTAGTTATACATTTTGTTTTCTTTTTTTAATGGTGAATTTGAACAAATATTTATAGAATCATTAACAATGCTTCAAAAATTTTTTTCTTCTATATTAATAGGAATGAAAACCTACCATTGTAATCCCTGAAATTGCTATTACTCCAATAACAGAACCAGATAGACATTACAAAAAGAAAAATGAAAACAACATGGGGAATCCCACCAAGTACTGCATGCATGTTTGTTACCATCACTATGAAATGCATTATTGTGTGAGACTATAATGCAGCAATAAAAATATTACAAAAGATAACAACAGACCAATATCTCTTGTGAGTATAGTTGTAAAAATCCTTAACAAAATACTAGCAAACCAAATATGGCACCAACACCCTTTCATAAAAAAATTCTCAATAAATTACAAATAGAAGTAAAGTTCCTCAATCTGATAAAGAGCAATTATAAAAAACCCCTTAATACTTCTGAGAATGTCACTTAGTATTAGAGTACTTGCCTAGCATGAGTTCAATCCCCCATTCGATATAAATAAATAAATACTTAAGAAAATCAGTATTAATATTAGATTTAATGGTGAAGACTGAAAGTCCCCTGCTAAGATAAAGATCAAAACAAGAATATACATTCTTGCCACTTATAGTTGGCATTATATTGGAGAATCTAGTCAAGGAAATATGATAAAGGAATAAAGAGCAACAAGATTGGGAAAGAAGTAACACTAGGAATTTGTGTATCTCAGGACCTTGCCTGTAGAAAATCCTAAAAAAAAATCTGTACAAACCTATACTTGAAAATGAATTAAACAAAGCTGTAAGATCTAATATTAATATGTAAAAGTACAATTCTATATACTAGCAATAAAAATCCAAAATTGAAATTAAAAAATAATTTCATTTCCAAAGTACCAATAAAAATAAAGTACTTATGGTTTACAAACTGAACTGAAACATTGCTCAAAGAAATTGAAGACCTAAATAAATTAAGACATCCAAGTCTATTTGCTCAGAATATTTAATATTGTTAGATGATGTGATTTCAGATATCATCCACGTGTTCAACACAATTCTTTTCAAAATCTCAGATCAATTCTTTTTAGAAATTCACTAGCTGATTTAAATCAGAGGCATACAAAAATAAGAACACCAAGAAGAGAAATTGTAATTAATTCACACAAAAATAAGAGCACCAAGAGCATGGGAGGTCCTTCCATCTTCTAAGTTCTTCAATTTCTTTTTTCAATGTTTTATAATTTTCCTTGTAGAGATCTTTTACATACTTGGTTAGCTTTATTCCCAAGTATTTTACTGTTTTGGGGGATATCATGAGTGGAAATGTTTTCTGGGTTTCTTTTTCAGTGGATTTATGGTTGGCATATAGAAAACCTTGATTTTTTAAGATTGATTTTGTATTCAGACACTTTGCTGAATTTGTTGATCAGCTTTATAAGACTTTTTGAGCTTGTTGGGTCTTCTAAGTATAATATCATGTCATCTACAAATAGAGAGTTTTCATTTCTTCTTTTCCTATTTGTACTCCTTTGAAGTTTCTTCTCTTGAATTTTTTCTCTGGCTATATTTTCAAGTACTATATTGAAAAGGAGTGGTGATAGTGGACATCCTTGTCTTGTTCCTGTTTTTAAGGGGAACTCTCCTAGTTTTTCCCCATTCAACATGGTGTTGGCTGTGGGCCTATTGTATATTGTGTTTATGATGTTGAGGTATGTTCCCACTATGCTGATTCTCAGTAGCATTTTTAGCAGGAATGGGCATTGGGTTTTGTCAAATGCTTTTTCAGCATTTATTGAAAGATCATGTAATTTTTGTCCTTAGTTCTGTTAATGTAGTGAATTACATGGATTGTTTTTCATATGGTGAACCAGCCTTGCATCCCTGGGATGAACCTGACTTGGTCATGGTGTATAATTTTCTTGATGTGGTTTTGAATGCGTGTTGCTAGTATTTTGTTTAGAAGTTTTGCATCTTAAGTTCATCAACAATATCTTGAGCTATCTTTGGGTTTGGTATTAATTTGATGGTGGCTTCATAAAATGAATTTGGGAGAGTCCTGTGTCTTTCTATTTCATGGAATATATTGAGAAATATTGGGATTGGATCTTATTAAAAGGTTTTATAAAATTTGGATCTTATTAAAAGGTTTTATAAAATCTGGTAAGCCATCTGGACCTGGGCTTTTCTTTGATGGTAGGCTCTTAATGGCTATTTCAGTATCTTTGAGTGCTATTGGTAAGTTTTAATTATCTATCTTATTGATTTAATTTAGGAAGACTGTGTCTAGAAATTTGTCAGTTTCTTTTAGGTTTTCCATTTTGTTGGCATAAATTTTTTCAAAGTAGTTTTTGATAATCCTTTGGATTTCTTCTTTTTTTTCTTTTGCACTACCGTGGATTGAACGCAGGGGCATTCTACCTCCGCGCAACACCCCTGACCCTATTTTTTATACTTTATTTTGAAACCGGGTCTCACGAAGTTGCGGAGGGCCTCACTAAGGAGAAAGAGAGAGAGAGAGAGAGAGAGATGAGGCTGGCCGCGAACCCGGATCCTCCGGTCTCTGCCTCCCAAAGTACTGGGATTACAAGCATGCGCCACCATGCCCGGCAATCCTTTGGATTTCTGTGCTGTCTGTACTAATATCACATTTTATCTCTTACTTTAGTAATTTGGGTTGATTCTCTCCTTTTTTGGTGAGGTTGGCTAAATGGTTTATCTATATTGTTTATTTTTTCAAGAAACCAGTTTTTAGTTTTGTTGATTTTTTTTAGTTCTCTACTTCATTGACTTCTGCTCAGATTTTAATGATTTCCTCTCTTCTACTGGCTTTCAGATTAGACTGTTTCTGATTTCCAAGGGCTTTGAAGTGTGTCATTAAGTTGCTTATTTGGTGATTTTCTGTACTTTGTATGTGAGCACTCAGTGCTATGAATTCCCTTTTAATACTGCCTTCAAAGTGTCCCAGAGATTTTGATATGTTGTGTCTCTATTTTCATTTGTTCCTGGGAATTGATTTCTCTCCTTATTTCTTCTATGACCCATTCCTCATTCAGCAGTGTTGTGTTCGGTCTCCATGTATTTATGATGTTTCTCTCAGTCTTCTTATAGTTGATTTCTAGTAACATTTTGTTATGGTCTGAAAAGATGCAGGGGTTATGACACATTTTTTTGAATTTTCTAGGGCTTGCTTTGTGGCCCACGACATGGTCTATTTTGGAGAAGTTTCCATGAGCAGCTGAAAAGAATGTGTATTCAGCTGTAGTTGGATGGAATATTCTGTATATGTCTAGTAGGTCCATTTGGTTTGTGATGTTTCTTAGGTCTGAGGCATCTTTACTGACCTTTTTCTAGAAGATCAGTCTAGTGGTGTGAGAGGAGTATTGAAGTCTTCCAATATTATTGTATTGGGGCCTATGTGAGCCTTAATGTTATAGTTTGTTTTATAAAACTGGTTACACTTTTGTTCAGAGCATAAATGTTGACTATCATTATATCCTCTTGTTGGATTCTTCCACTTACCAGAAAAAAATGACCTGCTTTGTCTCTTCTGATAAGTTAAGGCTTGAAGTCTATTTTGTATGGTAGGAAAGTTGCTATCCCTACTTGTCTTTAATTTCCTTTAGAATGGATTACCTTGCTCCAGCCCTTCACCTTTAGTTCATGAGTATCTTTACCTGTAAGGTGCATTTCTTGCAGATAACATATAGATGAATTATGATTTTTAATTCATTTTGTCACCTTATGTTTCTTGATTGGGGAGTTGATGCCATTGAGTAGTAACTTTGGTTTGAGGTAGTGTTTGTTCTTCTTTGCTTATTCATTTGATGGAAATCATCCTTTCTCTGGTTCTGGCATTTATTTTTTATTTCTTCTTTGTAATTTATTTCTTTGAGTATTGTCTCTAGTGCTGGTTTGGAAGACATAAATTCTTTCAACCTTTGTCATGGAATATTTTTGTTTCCCTGCCATATTTAAAAGATGTTTTTGCTGGGTAGAGTTGTCTTGGCTGGAAGTTTTTTTGTTTTTGTTTTTGTTTTTGTTTTCAGTTTGGAATATGTTGCTCCAGGCCCTCCTGGCTTTCATGACTTAGTTTGAGAAGTCTGGAGTGATTTTCATTGGTTTGCCTCTGAATGTCACTTGGTCTTTTACTCTTGCTGCATTTAAGATTCTCTCCTTGGCCTCTACATTAGTCAATTTGATTATTATGTGGTGTGGTGAACCTTTGCTCTGATCTTGTCTAATGGGAGCTCTATATGTTTCCTGTTCCTGTTATCGACCTCACTTTCTATGTTTGGGAAATTCTCTAATATTATTCTCTGAAAAGATTTTTGATTCCTTTGGTTTCAGCTTCTAGACTCTCTTCTATGCCTATTATTCTTAGGTTTGCTCCTTTAAAGTTGTCCCAAATCTCTTGGATGTCCAGCTCAAGCTCTCAAAGTGATTTTTCTAAATTATATACTATGCATTTATTTTTGGAGTCATCGTCTTGAGATTCTGTATTCCATGTGGTCTAGTCTACCATTGATGTATTGATGTTTTCATTTCATTTATTGCATCCGTCACTTCCTTCGGAGCTTTTTTTTAATTCCTGTTTAGGGCATCATATTCTTTGTTAATTTGATCTTTCATTAGTTTTGAGCTCACTCTGAGTTCTTTTCTGAAATCCTGGATCATTTCTACTATTAAACTTCTGAATTCTCCTTCTGCATTCTTTGTAACTCGGAGTTGGTGGGTTCTGTTGTTGTGGAATTGTTGGGATTCATTTTTTCCTTGCTATTCTTCTTCCTCATCATTTCAGGTTTATTAAGTTTATATACTTATTGCTTTTGATGTTTCTCTCTCACTCTGTGCATTTCCTATGTCTAATCTCTCCTTTTATAGTATCTTATTCTGGTGGTAGAAATTTACTTTGAGGTAGGCCTTAAAAGTGAAAACCTCTACTATATGGGTATTCACAGCTTTCTGTTGAGTATTTATCACTCTATAATGCTGGTTTTGTGATCGTGTCCCATATCATCCCTCTGTTGTTCTACATGTAGATCACCAACACTGAGTTGGAGTTACTCCAGGACTCTGCCCGATGCAATGGTGGTGTTGATGGGTTCCAGGTATTAAAGACCAGAGACCTGTCTATTGCCTTCATGATAGTGAGTAGTCTCTGAGGTGTGGGTAGAACAATTTGTGTCCTGTGTGCTTGTGATCTTCTATGTGCAGGATGCTGGGTGACTCTATCAGCTGTGATTGGTTTGTCCTTAGTGTCTGTCAGTCCTCCCTGTTGGGTTATCTATCGGATCCAGCCTCAGCAGTAGGCGTTTAGAGGAGTCAGCTGCTATATACAAGGGCAAATTTTACTGTAATCAATGGTGAAGGGTGAGTGAGGAGGAAAGGGATAGAATGATGGATGCAAGAATAGAGTAAGGTAGAAAATAGAATCAATTAGAGTAAGAGTTTGAGTGTGGTTGGGTAACATGTAGTAAAGAATGAAGATAATGAAAATAAAGGAAAATTCTAGTAACCAGTATGGAATGTTTAAATATAGTGATAGGAAATGGATATGATACAAGGCACTGGCAGACAGATTCACTAGGATTCAAACAAATAAAATAGAACACAGACAATCTCTCATATGTACACACACAAGAGAAGGAGAGAAAAAGTGAAAAAATAAAAAATAAAAGGGAACCTTAAGAAATGCTTAACAAAGAATGAGTAAAATTTCCTGTGGCTTTGGATATTTCCTTGATGGATTATTGTTTTTGGTTTGAGGCTTGCTTAGAAGAGATGTGAAAGCTGCTCCAAAGCTCTGGTTCAAGACTGTACCCTGCCTTCTCTGTTTCCTACTTTGCTAATCAGGCAGATTGGGTGGGAGGTGCAGGGAGGGGCTGGCCCTGACTGCTAGCTGCTGGGAGGAGGTTCTTCTAGGCTGAAAGTTGGGATTTTGGCTCAGGTACTCACCCAGCATTCACTAGGGTCCTAGGCTTGATCCCCTGCACCACAGAAAAAATTTAAAAAAGGATGGAAAGAGGAAAGAGAAATCAAACAAAAGGGTTAAAAAAAACCCACTACAGATACACAAGTACAGAGAAACAGCAAAAAGCAAAGAAACATACAGAACAAAGGCAAAGAGAAAACAATAGAACAACAATAAAAACAAAACCTTGCACTGGCATCTGCAGCCCTCTTGGGTCTGTTGGATGCTTTCAGTTGTTTAAGGTCCACTTATTTCAGTAGGTTCCCAAGTGCATTCCAATCATTCTTGCCTGCTCAGATACCTGTAACAGTGATGTTAGGCTGAAGCCCCAATGCTATGGCATCCTGCAGTTAGACCCTGGCCCAGCATCTCTCTTTGTCTGTGCAGGTGCCACCAAGTACAGGGTCCATCCCAGAGCAAGCCTGGCACTCTGTGCTCTCCACAGGGAAGGCTGGGTTTGTCTGTAGCTTTCAAACCTGTTGTTTTCCTCAGAGTTCATGTGCATTGTACAGCCACAGTCTTTGTGGATTCCCATTACCTTTTTACAGCCTTTTTTTTGGTTACCCTGTGAGGAGTCTGCACTCACCTCCATGGGGTTCACCTCTGCCACCTGGTGTGGGTTGGGACAGGGCCAGGGATGGGATCATGGATTTGGTCATATTTTTCTGTCCTGTCCCTGCAGGACTGTGTGATTCTGTGGCTGATATCCTCGGTGTCTGGGAAGTAGGTCTCAGGTTGCTGGATATAAGATTTTTCAGGATTTCCAAAGTTCCGGCTAGTCCGTGGTGCATGCTATTGTTCTTGTGTCTCTGCTTGTTCATGGATTTGTTGCTTCAGCCTTAGTGTTTAAAAACAGCCTTATAGATATTATTCAGTTTCTATGTCTTTAGTTCCTACCTTACATGAATATAGTCTGGGATGTGCGATGCTGCTCAATTTGGAGCTCCCCAAGATGAGTTAGTAAGGGTACTTACTTCCCCCATACATATATTTTGTTATCTAAGGAACCTCCATTTTGTTTGCCAAAATGGCTGTATTTATTTATATTCCCACCAATAGTGTATAAGTTTCCATTTTCTCCCCAAAGACCAGCATTTGTCATTGTTGTTACTGTATCTTAAAAATAGCCATTCTAATAGCAGTGAGGCAGTGTTGTACTATGTTTTTATTTACATTTTCCTGATGATTTATAATACTAAATATTTTTTCATAGACCTTATGGCCATTTTTATATCTTCTTTTGAGAAATGACTATTAAGGTTTTATTTCCCCAGTTTTAAATTGGATTACTTGGTTTTTCTATTGAATTGTTTGAATTACTTATGTATTCTGGATATCAGCCCTTTACCAGCAAGTATTTTCTCCAGTTTTATAGGCCCTCTCTTCACTGTTCCCTTTGCTGTGAAGCAGACTTGTAGTGTGATGTAATACTATTTGTCATTTTGCTTTTGTTGGCTCTGCATTTAGGGCCTTATTTTAAAGATCCTTGACAAGTCGAATGTTCTGACACATATTTTTTATGTTTTCTTCTGGTTGGTGCATGTTCTTACATTTAAGTCTTTAATCCATTTCATGCTGAGATTTTGTATATGGTTAGAGACAGGTCTAGTTTCATCCTTTTGCATGTTAATATCCAATTTTCTCAGCACCATTTATTTATCAGAGAAATTCTCCTTTCCTCCAATACATATACTTGTCATTTTTGTTGAAAAGTTGCCTGAGAATTGGCTTTTACCAAATCTATCTTCAAACTATTCTATAATAGGTTGCCTTCTTAATCAGCTAATGGAATGATAAGACAATAAATTCAGCTCTCCTAACTCCCAGGTAATTTGCATTGGGTGAAGATAATTCTCAGTTTATAAGGAATAACAACTTTATTTTAGCCTCAAAATAACAGTTAACTTAGTTATAGAAGCAAGACTAATCTATCTCAGCTTTGTAATCATCATTCCAAGAATATTTGCTTTCAAAATCAATAGTGTGGGGGCAGTCCTGCTATAATATTAACTATTTAAAAAAATAAGACATTTAACACACTGATTGTGAAAGGCCAAACTGAGATCACACATACACATACATACACATGATGCATAGCTATAAAACTGGTGAATTATCTTAATAAGTTTGACCAGTTACAACAAATCAGGGAGAAAATGGTCTTGAGATCCCAAAACAGATGACATAGATTATTTACATATTAAAGCCCATGTATTTGTGTCTAAGGGGGAAAGAATTAGTACAGTTACTTGAAACTATTTTCTCTTCTCTTTAACAAATGCAGTTATTTTTTATTATTCATACTAAAATAGAAGGTCCAGAAGAAATGCCATAGAAAGCAGGCTGACAGCAGTATAAAGTGAGAGCCAAGAGTTTGATAGCAAGGGCAGTGTAAGAAAAAATTGAAAATCAAAACTAAGATGCTTTTACTATAAAATAAGCAGTTATAGAAGATAATTGATAATATTACAATTTTACAGTGTGCTGAACTGGTAATTATAACATTGATATTGAGTCATTAAAATGTTAAATTATAACTGATACCTTTAAAATGACAAGTAAGCTGGGCATGGTGGCACACACTTGTAATCCCGGTTCTTGGGAGACTAAGACCGGAGGATCTGGGTTCACAGCCAGCCTCAGCTACTTAGTGAGGCCCTCCACAACTTAGTGAGACCCTGTTTCAAAATAAAGAACAAAAAATAGGGCTGGGGGTGTAGCTCAGAGGTAAAATGCCCCTGGGTTCAATCCCCAGTACTGCAAAAAAAAAAAAAAGGACAGGTAAAACAGCAATGCTCCTTTGTGCAATATCTTTAATAGTGATGATATTATATACAACATCAGTTACTGTTTACTGCCATGCCGTTGCATGCATATTTTCTTTTCACTTTCATAACATTTTCTGAGGAAGAATATTCAGACATTTTCACCAATTTTGAAGAAAAAGAAATTTAACCAAGTTGTAACTTCCACAAGGAAAACTGCACAAAATGGAAAAAAGTAGAAATTATGTTATTCACAGATTTAAATGAATGTTGAATTATAATTTTAAATAGTTTTATTTTTACAAAAGTGCAATGGTTCTCCATTGATTGAGTTCTCACATTTGCTTGTTTTGTTGTTACTATGGGTGCTTAAAGCTTAAAAATTCAGCTGCTTAGAAACTTTTATCTCAAATGTTTCCTTTTGTTATTGTCTGTTTTTTAGTGAAGTTAGCTAGAAGTGACATCTCACTTTATATTGATTTTGTGTGTGTGGTGAGAGCCCTATGCTGTATTGGTGTTTTAGAAAAAGATCACCAACATATGTAAGTATAGCATCATATTGTTGAGGATCAGAAAAACTGAAACAATTCAGGCGTGAGACTGAGCAACCCATAATGAAAATTACTGGCAATTCACAGTCTCCAGGAGGTTTTAATTGGCTGGGGCATATGTACTCAATGACAGAGAGGCAGACTGAGGAGCTGAGCTTTGCCTCAAACAACTACATCGTGTTATTGGGAGCTATTTTTTATGAAAAGAAATATCTCTGGAGTGAGGTGAGAGAGAGAGATTTGTCTTTCAGAAGCAAAGAGGAAAAGAGCAAAGCTTTCACTCAGCCTTGAATGAATATAGCAAGAAAGAATTACAAAAACTGAAACATTTCCAGGCTGATAATGGCCCTCCTACTGAGAGTGTAAGATCCTGGAGTGTGCAAAGGAACTCAGAAGAGTGGGCTCTCAGACAAGAAGATTGATTCTGTGATTCTCCATCAGCACTACAGGCTGTCAGAGTGATTGCACTTGTCTCTCTAAAAGCATTAGCAAGACAATTACTGATTATTTCACCACAGCATTTACATGTTTGTGTCCATCTATCCCTGGTGCCCAGGAAATTGATAATCTACCCTCCCCACATTTTGGCGATTCTATGTAAGGTATCAGGAGGCCAGAGTGATATCTGATGGTACTCAGGAAAATCAGATGATTACAAGCTTTTAAATTATGTACACAAAAAGGGAGAAATCCATGAAGTATGCTTCTCAAAGTTTAGGAAAGCAGAGTGGCAGTTTTTCTTGCTATAGAGGAAAAATTTTTTTGGACAATAGGGAACAAATGATTGTATAGTTTTATATTTCTGTCTTTTTAATGGACTAAATATAAACACGTGTTATTTTCAATTAAATTATACATATAAAGCTTAAAGTAAAAATGCAAATAAGTAAATAAATAACTTGGCCTTTCTTTATATGTACTGTTATTTACTTGGCCTTTTACCATATATTAGCTTTCATCTTTATATAACTCTGATAAAACTGTAATTAAGATGTCTGTAAATAATTCAATTGCTTACATCTTTGAGTACTTACTTCAGATTAGTAGAAAGAATGGTTGGGTCAAAGATATGCTAATTTATATGTGTAATAAGACTGTTTTTAGAAATGTACTGGTGTAATCTATTACTAGGACATGAAAATTCATATTTCAGTATGCTCAAAATTTAAATATGAATTACTTTTCAGGAATATCAGCCAACTTAAATAAAAATTCAATATTCTTTTTAAGATTTTTTAAAAAATCACTACTGCTAAGTGGAATAGAGATTTTCTAACTAAGGAATGTGAAGTTTATTGTTTCATCTGCTTAAAAACATATGTTCAATATACCCTTTGAGGAGTAATGTTTTGTCACACACTAACCACAATATATGTATTTATAATACACTTTTCATATTTTGTACAGTGTATATTATATATTATGATGATGATTCACATAAAGAATTTATTGCAATGCAATTTAATTTGCTAGAATCAAAATACCAGGTCATGTCTTTCTTTATTTCTCTTTTCAACAATTACAAAAAATAAACCAATCTACAGAAAATTTTACAAAATATAGAAAAATACATGTAGATAAAATAAAAATATACTTCAATCTCTTAGAAATACTAATTTTTACATATCATTTTGATATAAATACCTTCACCCCATTCTACAGCTTATATTATGTCCACTTATTTTTCTCTCTTATAGTTTATGATTTTATATTTTCTAGTTACTTTACATGTTCTTCAATAAAATGATTTTAGTAGTTGTTTATAAAAGATATTTGTTAGTCTATCTAAAGGATATAAGTATTCAACTTAAGTATTTGAGATATTAACACTGAATAATAATGTATTTTAAAGTTTCCAAAATTCCTTTACCATTACCAACTTCTCTTTCATAATATTGGTTTAATATTTGTATCATATTAGACCACTTGTCCTAGGAATAATTATTTTTCTCAATTTGATATAGAAAAATATGTCACAAGTTGCTATTACATAAATGGATTTTGCTACTATCAACTATGACTTATATAAACTCCATATATTTATTATATTTTTCTTCTTTGTTTTTGCTACTACCAACTATGACCTATATAAACTCTGTATGTTCATTGTATTTTTCTCCTTTATTTTAAAAATTTTATTGGTACGTTATAATTGTACATCATAGCTAGGTTCAGAATGATAGAAGCATACATGCGCACAGCATTCATTGTGTGTTTCCCTCCAAGTCCCATCCTGCTCTTCCCTCTCCCCATATGTAGTATTAACATAGATATAGAAAATTTCATATATAAACAAAAGATTATTACTAATTTTTCGCTTATATTTGCCATACTGATTTTTTTACACATGTGTAATATATTTGGTATCTTAAATCTTTAGATATTTTTGTCTTTTTCTTATTCAATATTAAATTTGTGCTTTGTGATTTTAATTTAAAAAATGAGAAACCTCTTCTCATTTAAACTGAAATTTAAGCTGGACATGGTGATGCATGCCTGTAATCCCAGTACTTGGGAGGCTGACACATGAGGATCTCAGGTTCAAGACCAGCTTCAGCATCATAGTGAGACTCTTAGCAACCTAGCGATACCCTGTTTCCAAACAAAAAATCAAAAGGACTGGGTGTGTAGCTCAAAGGTAGAATGCTTTGGAGTTCAATCCCCAGTACCACAAAAATTTTTTTAAAATGATATTAAAAGCCGGGAGTGGTGGTGCACACTTATAATCCCAGTACTTTGGGAGGCGGAGACCAGAGGATCCGGGTTTGCAGCCAGCCTCAGCACGCATGCGTGCACGCATAATCTCTCTCTCTCTCTCTCTCTCTCTCTCCTCTTCTCTCTCTCCCTCTCTCTCTCTCCCTGTCTCTCTCTCTCTTTCTCCTTAGTGAGGCACTCCGCAACTTCGTGAGACCCGGTTTCAAAATAAAGCATAAAAAAATAGGGCCGGGGGTGTAGCGTGGAGGTAGAACACCCCTGGGTTCAATCCCCGGTACCACAAAAAAATGATATTAAAAAGAGAGACCCTGTTTCCAAACAAAAAATCAAAAGGACTGGATGTGTAGCTCTAAGGTAGAATGCTTTGGGGTTCATTCCCAATACCACAAAAATTTAAAAAATAATATTAAAAATTGTGTTTTGCATTTTCTCTTTAATAATTTGGGTTGTTTCTTTCTTTTGATTAGGTTGGCTAGGGCTTTGTCAATCTTATTAATCTTTTCAAAGAACCAGCTTTTGTTTTGTTGAACCTTTGTATTGTTTGTTGTTGTTGTTCTCTATTTAATTGATTTCTGCTCTGATTTTAATTATATCCTGCCTTCTACTGGCTTTGGGATTAGACTGCTCCTGTTTTTCTGGGTCCTTGAGGTGTATCATTTAGGTTATTTGGTGACTTTCTGTTTTTCTTATGTGGGTACTCAGTGCTATACATTTTTCTCTTAACCCTGCCTTCAAGGTGTTCCATAGATTTTCGTATGTCATGTCTATTTTCATGTAATTCCAGGAATTTTTTTATGTATCCCCTTATTTCTTCTCTGATCCAGTCCCCACTCAAGAGTATATCACTCAGTCTCCATGTATTTATGTAATTTCTTTTAGTCTTCCTGTTGTTGATTTTTACTTTCATTCCATTGATGAGAGTCTCACTAATTTGCTGACACTAGCCTTCAACCCATGATCCTCCTGTCTCAGCCTCCCAAGCACTGGGAATACAGGTGTGCAACACCATGCTTGGCTTCCCTCTCAATTTCTTGTGCTTGCTTATTATGACTAGTATTATTGTTTGGATTTAGTATATCCTCCAAGACCTCATGAAGACCAGGCAGCCATGTTGGAGGGGGGCTTGGATGCTAAGGAGGGGTACCTGGGTGTGTGGCCTTGGGGATTATATATGGTCTTGCTTGCTCCATTGCTTCCAGCTCTGTGAAGTGAGAGTAGAGCCCTTTCTCTCTTCATCTATCTGCCTCAGTCACCATATCCTGAGCTCTATAGACTACACCTGACCTAACATGAATAGAACCCCCGAAATCTCTAGAACTGTTAGAACTGTGAGTAAATAAATTTTTCTTCTTCTAAATTGTGGTGGTCAGATGTTTTGACTCACAGCACTGAGAATGTTGATTGAAACAACTAGTATATCTATTAATAGGTTAACTTTGTTTTTCATCTGGAAAAGATGTTCAATTTCTCAGATTGTCTTTTAGCATCTGTTAGGACAATATTTGATTAATTATTAATAGTAAATACTATTTAAATACATTAATAGTATTAAGCACCCTTCTACTATAATCAATCACTTGATATCATTTATTATTTATTGATTTTTATAAGGACATTTTTAGTTGAAATTGGTCTATTAATTATTTTGATGTTCACCACATTCAATTTAGAATTGTAGTTATTTCTTCCCACTCTTCCTTCCTCTGTCTTTAAAATTTTTCCTTCCCGTCTAAACTTTAATGCAGAGAACTTTTACTTCATTGTAAAACTCTCAAATATACCATGTGAGTGATATATTGCACCCTCAGATTTAGGATTCATTAATTAATTTAATTGTTACTTTCAATTAAAAGTAAAATTAAGATTTATCTATTTGTTCTTTGAAAGGGATTAAAAATGACCTGGATTTTTCTGAAACAGAATATTGAGACAAGGTTAAAACCATAATCTAATCAGTACTTTCCATACTTTCAGAATACTTTAATACTGCTGCCTAAACAACCATTTGATCCATCTATTGTCCTGCACATCACTTCCATAAATATGCCCTCTACTGACTTACTTTCTCTTACTCCATCTTATACATCTGGAAAATATCCGATTTGGCTTGAATTCACTTTTTCTCTTTTTGTGCATACTATTTATGGATAAAAAAGCCATCTCACCCTAAACTTGTTTTCTTATTTGCTAAGCAATTATCAGTCCAAAAAGACCTTGCAGAACTTCATAGATATGTATTTAGCCTCATAAAATTTCTCTTTCCTTCTATAGTGAAAATGACTTATCCCTGCCTCTAATGTCATTCCAACTTGTACACTGGAAGGGAAGTGTAAAAGTGTACTTGAAAAGAGTTGTTTTCCCTTCCACATACTCATAACTTTGCCCTTCCATATGAGCATGGTAAGCACACTTATCATCCAGTACTTGGGATGCTGAGCCAAGAGGATTGCAGGTTTGAGACTAGCCTCAGGAATTTAGTGAGACCCTGTCTTAAAATGAAAAATAAAATGGGCTGGGAGTGTAGCTGGGAGGTAGAAAGTCTCTGTGGTCAATCCCAAAATAATTAACAAAATAAATAAATAAAACTTTGCCTTTCCAAATGATTCTTTTTGTTTCTTTTGCCCTCCATTATCATCTAATTTTCTGTGAATACTGTGTCTGGCAGTTTTAGAAGTCTAATATCCTATGTTATTTTTATCTTATGAAGATCAGGCTGTCTTATCCTCCATCCAAAAATTAGCAAATGACCTTCTTTTAATACCATTTTCCTCCAGCTTCATATCATTTATCTATCCTCTGTTATAATTAAACTTCTCCAAAAAGATTTCTGTAATTTTTTTATTTCCTCATCTTTTTTATATTAAACAAATAATCATAAACATAAATTACATTATTAAATTTTATCATTAATTTTAATCTTAAAACAGCTATCCCTTTGATAACTATTGCCTGCCTCTTGAGTTCCATTTCAGTGACTGCAAGTGATAATTTTGGCTATTGATGTTAATATTTATCACCGCATTCTTTGTTTAAAAAAGTAATTAAGTTTGTTTGGTACATTTCATATTGACATCTAAGCTCAAGATATTGTTTAGATTTTATGGGAGTAGTTGTAAAATTGAAAAAGAACTTTAGTTTTCCCTAAGTTAATTAATGGAAGCAAAATATTAATATGTAGTTTTTACAGGAAAGTCCTTCGAGACTTGGTAATGGCCTTGCATTTCTTGGCCTCAATATTGACCAAATCTCCAAAATATATATCCCCAAATGTTATTTTATAATTCTTCATTTAATATTACTAATTAATGTAATAAATTAATCAGAGTAGTTAAATTTGATCATTATCAGTTGGTTTCTGATTCTTATAAGCTAGTTTAAAGGCTCTAATAGAAGGTGCCATGGAGAAATTACCTCTTCTACAAAGAGAGAATATTTCTGAAGGACAACACTAGGTGTTTTTTATTGATATTTTTAGGGAAAATGAGTCTTGGTTATGGGCCTTGGAATTTAGAGTACCATTCCTTAGACAACTCTCAGACTGTGCTACAGTACAGACTCACAATTTCCAAGGTTATTATTAAATTAGAAATGGATACCTTATGAAATCAGATTCAAAGCTGAGTTGATTAACAAGGACTGAATGAACAAATAAGGAAATAGTATCAGTAGTTATTGATTGTTATTATTTTTGTTATATTATTTGTTACATTATTTATGTTATATTTTTAAATATTATATTTTGTATATATGGGAAGACTTTTTCATTCTTTTTGACCTATCTTTAAACCTCAACCTGATAGATAATGCTTATTCAAACTACAATGGAACATCTTTTACATGGTAAATTACTATTTCTAACCCCTTAAAATTCTTTATTATATTACATTTATTGGTGCATTGTAGTTATACATTTTGATAAGTGTCAGGGTATCAGAAGCATGCATGTACACATTGCTCATTTAGCCCTCCCTCAAATCCCACCCCATTCCCTTCCCCTTCCCTCCTTTTCCTTCTCAGCAGAGTGATTGATTCTGATAAGTTTGTGTATATACATCATGTGCATTAGTGTATTTCCCTCTTCCCCCTCCCATCTCCCTCAGTTAGGTCACCTTCTTTGCTCTATTAAAGTTTTCTCCTTTGTCTGGAGTCTCTTCTAAGTTCCATTCTCCCTAGCTTCCACATATTAGGGAGAATGTCTGACTTTTCACTCTTTGTGATTGACTAATCTCACTTAGCATAATGTTCTCCAGTGCCCTCCATTTCCCTGCAAATTTTGTTCTTCTTTATGGCTGCATAAAATTCCATTGTGTGTACACAATCCCATATTTTTGTAATATATTCATCTGTTGATGGCACCTTGGCTGGTTCCAAAATTTGGCAATTGTGAATTGTGCAGCTATAAACATAGATACACATGCATTAGTCTGGTAGTTTGGTTTCAGTTCTTTTGGGTAGATGCCTAGAAGTGGTATTGCTGGGTCATATGGTAGGTCCATTCCCATTCTTCTGAGGATCCTCCACACTGTTTTCCAAAGTGGTTGCACTAATTTGCAATCCCACCAACAGTGTATTAGAGTTCCTACATCTCCACATCCTCGCCAGCACTTGTTGTTGTTTGTGTTTTTAATTATTGCCATTCTAATTGGGGTTAGGTGAAATCTTAGGGTAGTTTTGATTTGCATCTCTCTGATTGCTAATGATGTTGAACATTTTTTCATACATTTATGGGCCATTTGTATTTCTTCTTCTCTGAAGTGTCTATTTAGTTCACTTGCCCATTTTTTATTGGATTATTTGTTTTTTTAGTGGTGATTTTTTTAAGTTCTCTGTATATTCTAGATATTAGTCCTCTATCAGAGTAGGAGCTGGTAAAAATCTTCTCCCATTCTTTCACTCTCAGTTAATGTTCTTGATTGTTTCCTTTGCTGCACAAAAGCTCTTCAGTTTAATGCAATCCCACATATTGATCCTCATTTTAATTTCCTGTGCCTTTGGAGTCTTGTTAAGGAAGTCTTTACCTCTGCCTATGTGTTGAAGTGTTGGACCTATCCACACAGTCTGAGACCCCAAGAGTTCCTGTAGCTGTGCTGGGTTGTTGCCCCCTGGGGCGGCTTGTTGACTTGCAGTCTCGTGTAGTGCTGCTCTTAATCTCTGGGGGGGGGGCTCAGCTGCTGCTGCAGGTTCTGATCAATCCTCTGGGTACTAGGGACTCTGCCAAGCATGGAACAAACTGCTGCTCACTTTTGTAGCTGATGCTCTGTAGTTGCTGGTTTTACAACAGGTCCCTCGTTTCTTTGCTCATGGCCTGAAGAAGTTGCAATGCTGGTAGCCACAGGCACAGTCTGACCAAGATGGCACTGCTGCTGCTTCTGCCGATGCAGTAGTTTGGGTCTGTGTCACGCATAGAGTGAGTTGCTGCTCGCCTTCACTGCTGCTATTCTGCAGTTGCTGGATTCACAACAGGTCACTGGCATCTCCGTTGGTCTTGTGTGGAAGCCAAAATGCTGGTACCAGCTGGCAAGTTCCTGCCAAGCTGGCACCACTGCAGCTGCTGTTACTGGTGCCATTTGGTCTCCTGAGTGTGGAGCAAGCCCCTGCTTGCTTTTGTCTCTGCTGACCTGCAGTTGGACTTACAACAGGTCTCTGGCTTCTCTGCTGGTGGCATGTGGAAGCTGCAATGCCAGTAGCAGCTGGTGTGATCCAGCCAAGATGGTGCCCCCCTTTAAAATTCTTGAACAAATACTTTTTGTTCTCTGCTTTTTAACAGCATACTAGTGTTTTTCATAGACTAATTAAGAATCTATCCTTTTCCTATTGTGTATGTGTGTGTATATGTATGTATACATAATTGAACTTTAGAGACTGAATATATATGTATATATACAGATATGTGTATACATATACAGATATGTATATATGCATATGTATACATATTTAAAATTGAACCTTTTTTTGAGGTACTGAGGATTGAACCCAGGGACATTCTACCTCTGAGCTACATCCCCAGCCCTATTTTTTTATTCTTTATTCTAAAAAAGGGTCTCACTAAGTTGTGGAGGGCCTCACTAAGTAGCTGAGGCTGGTGGCAAACCCGGATCCTCTAGTCTCAGCCTTCCAAGTACTTGGATCATAAGCATGCACCACCAGGCCTGCCTGTTATTTTTTGATTGAAAAGTTGTTATCCACTCCTAAAATTTTTTGTGAGATTCATTTTTAAAAAGTTTAGAAAAGTATACATTAACTATATCTATCATACCTTCTTTCCACATCCCTTAATATCATTACTATATTTTGAAGGTCAACCTCTCTCTTTCTCTCTCTCTCTGTCTCTTTCTCTCTCTCTCCCTTCATAGCAGTATTTTTCTATCACATGAGATTCATTTCATTTTCCCCATGTGAGTCATTTTTCTGGGAACACTTTCTCCTCTAGTTTAAACTGATTTCTCCTTTGTTGTGTCGCACATCTGTCATCATTTTGAGAATTTTCTTCTTTTGCTGTATTTAGAGCTAGTGTTTCTTGTATCTTCTATCTTTCTCTCTCATCTTCCAGAGCTGCTTGAGCAAAACTAAATAGGAAATATTGCTTTCCTAAGAAATTAATGCAAAATATCTATTCAAATGCTATATTTGTTGTTTGTCTTAATAGATACACATTCAATCATTTTTCCTCAAATTTTATCTATCTATTTATTTATTTTTGCAGTATTTATGATTGAACCCAGGGGCACTCTGCCACTAACTATATTCCTTGACCTTACTATTTTTAGACATGGCCTTGATAATTTCCCTAGGTTGGCCTCAAATATAGGATCCTTCTGTCTCTGCCTCCCAAGTGGCTGAGATTGATGTTGTTCACTACTGTACCCAGAACCTCAAATTTTAAAACACACTCTTCTGGATGTTTTAGTTATAATGTTTAATGCTCCTGACTCTTGGCCATTGAAGGTCAAATTATTTTTCCCTCTAAAGGTTTTAATGTTCTCCTTTTATATTGTTCTGAAATTGCATTATCCCCCTTTTTTTTAGAAGTAATCCTTATTTTATTTGGTGCATTGTAAATTTTATATTATATTGGGGTACACAGTGTCAGACAGATACATGTACAAAGTTCTTGGTGCCCTCCCCACTGGGTCCATTCCCCCTTCTTCCCCCCCCCACACATGTCTTTGATATTGGAATTGGTAGTTTTCTATATATTCATATCGGTTTTCTACTATTACACTCTATGACATCATTTCCCATCCCTGATACCCTTCAGTCACTCCTCTGGAGTCTCTGTTCATCTATCTGATGTTGTCCTTGTTTCTGAATAGCTCTCTAGCTTTCACATATAAGAGAAACTATACATCTATGCACTAATTTGAGACTGGTTGTACTTACTTAGTATGATACTCTCAAGTTCTGCCCATTTTCCTGCAGAAAGCAGTATTTTTTTCTTCTTTATAGCTGAGTAAAATTCTATTGTGTATATAGGCCAAAGTTTTGTGATCCATTAATCTGTTGATGGATATATAGGCTGGTTCCACAAGTTGGCTATTGTAAATTGTGCTTCTATGAACATATATATGCAAGTATTATAATATTCTGATTTTATTTCCTTTGGGAAGATGCCCAGGAGTGTCATCATTTGGTGATATGGTAGCCCAGTCTTTTGAAAAACCTCCACATTGATCTCCATAGAAGCTGTACTAGTTTTAAGTCCCACCAACAGTGTAATAGAGTCCTATTTCCCTATTGCCTCTCCAGCATTTATTATTGTTTGTGTTTTTGATTATTGCCATTCTTACTGGCATTAGGCTGAATCTCAGTATAGTTTTAGTTTGCATTTCCCTGATCGAGCATTATTTTATATATTTGTTAGTCATTTGTATTTCTTCCTTTGAAAAGACTGTTCAGTTCTGTTTCCCACTTTTTAATTGGATTTTTTTAGTGTTAAGCTGTTTAAGTTATTTGTATATTCTAGATATTAGACCTTTGTCAGATGGGTAAGTAGTGAAGATCTTCTCCCATTCTGTAGGCTTTCTCTCAATTTTTGATGGTTTCCTTTGCTGTGCAGAAGATTTTTAGTTTAATGCTATTGCATTCATTGATTCTTGTTTTAATTTATTGCGCTTTTGGGGTCTTATTGAGGAAGTTTCTACTTGTACCAATAGTGTGGTGAGTGGGTCCTATACCCTCTTCCAGCAGTTCAAAGTTTCTGGTCTAATTTCTAGGTCTTTGAACTATCTTGAGCTGAATTTTGTGCAGATTGAGAGGTAGCATTTAGTTCCATTTTTCTACATATAGATAGCCAGTTTTTCCAGCACCATTTGTAGAAAAGGCTGTTCTATCTCCAGTGTATGTCTTTGGCACCTTTATCAAAAATCAACTGGTTTAGATATGAGGCTTTCTTTGAGTTTTCTAGTCTGTTCCATTGGTCTATGTGCCTGTTTTTGTGCCAATGCCATGCTGTTTGTACTACTATTGCTTTGTAGTATAATTTGACATATGGCATTTGGCAAAATCCAACACTATTTCATGATAAATACAATGAGGAAATTAAGGATACAAGGAACCTACCTTGGCATCATAAAGGCTATATACAATAAACCCAACACCAGCATCATTGTGAATGGGGAAAAACTGACAGAATTTTCCTTAAGATCAGGAATAAGACAAGAATGGCCACTGCCACCACTCCTATTCAACATAATACTCAAAACTCTAACTTCAGCAATAAGACAGGAGAAAGAAATCAAAGGAATGCAAATAGGGAAAGAACTGAGACTATGTTTGCTGATGACATGATCCTTTACTTAGAAGATCCAAAAAAACTCAACCAGAATACTTTTAGAAGTGATAAATAGTTTCAGCAAAGTAGTAGGATACAAATTCAACCTACAAAATCATTAGAATTCCTTTTCACAAATTGCATTATCTCTGGGTCTTATGGTGTGGTCTTTTTAAATTTGAAACTGCATAGATTTACCATTTCTGATTGCAAACTTCCAACAAATTTCCACAAACCTTAACTTTCTTTGACAAATGTTCCACACATTTTTTTTTTGAATCATTAGAGTAGATTTCTCAGCAGCAATTTTTTTTTTTTTTGTAGTACTGGGGATGGAACGCAGGATCATTGTGCCTCCAAGATACACCACCAGCCCTATTTTTTATTCTTTATTTTGAAACATGGTCTCATTAGGTTGGGGAAGGCCTCACTAAGTAGCTGAGGCTGGCCTCCTGCAATCCTCCTGTGTCAGCCTCCCACTTGGATTACAAGTGAACCTCCTTTCTCAGCCTCCCAAATACTGGGATTAAAGCATGTGCCACTACACCCAGAGAGCAATTATGATTTTTAAACTGTGGCTCCCTGTATATCTTATTTGTTGTTGTTCTTGTTTATTTATTTATTTTTATTTTTATTTTTATTTTATTTATTATATTTATTGGTGCATTGTTTTTCTACATTTTGTGTCAGGGTATCAGAAGCATGCATGCACACATTGCTCATTTAGCCCTCCCTCAAATCCCACCCCATTCCCTCCACCTTCCCTCCTTTCCATGCTCAGCATAGTGATCAACTTTGATAAGTTTGTTTATATACATCATGTGCATTACTGTGTTTCCCTCTTCCCCTCTCCTGTCTCCCTCAGTTAGGTCACCTTTGCTCGACTAAAGTATTCTCCTTCTTTGTCTGGAGTTCCTTCTAAGTTCCATTCTCCCTAGCTTCCACATATTAGGGAGAACATCTGACTTTTCACTCTTTATGATTGACTAATGTCACTTAGCATAATATTCTCCAGTGCCCTCCATTTCCCTGCAAATGATGTAATTTTGTTCTTCTTTATAGCTGCATAAAATTCCATTGTGTATATATCCCATAGTTTAGAGATCCATCCATCTGTCAATGGACACCTTGGCTAGTTCCAAAGTTTGGCAATTGTGAATTATGCAGCTATAAACATAGATACACATGCATTAGTCTGGTAGTTTGGTTTCAGTCCTTTTGGGTAGATGCCTAGAAGTGGTATTGCTGGGTCATATGGTAGGTCCATTCCCATTCTTCTGAGGATCCTCCACACTGTTTTCCAAAGTGGTTGCACTAATTTGCAATCCCACCAACAGTGTATTAGAGTTCCTGCTTCTCCACATCCTAGCCAGCACTTGCTGTTTGTGTTTTTAATGATTGCCATTCTAATTGGGATTAGGTAAAATTTCAGGGTAGTTTTGATTTGCATCTCTCTGATTGCTAATGATGTTGAACATTTTTTCATACATTTATTGGCCATTTGTATTTCTTCTTCTCTGAAGTGTCTATTTAGTTCACTTGCCCATTTTTTATTGGATTATTTGTTTTTTTAGTGGTGATTTTTTTAAGTTCTCTGTATATTCTAGATATTAGTCCTCTATCAGAGTAGGAGCTGGTAAAAATCTTCTCCCATTCTGTCAGCTCTCGGTTGAGGTTCTTGATTGTTTCCTTTGCTGCACAGAAGCTCTTCACTTTTTCTTTTTTTTTTTTTTTGCGGTACCAGTGATTGAACCCAGGGGCATTCTACCTCACACTACACCCCCGGCCATATTTTTTATACTTTATTTTGAAGTTGTGGAAGGCCTCACTAAGTAGAGAGAGAGAGAGAAAGACAGAGAGAGAGAGACAGACAGGGAGAGAGAGAGAGAGCTGAGGCTGCCCACGAACCCGATCCTCCGGTCTCCGCCTCCCAATGTACTGGGATTACAAGCATGTGCCACCATGTCCGGCTGAAGCTCTTCACTTTAATGCAATCCCATATATTGATCCTCATTTTAGTTTCCTGTGCTTTTGGGATCATGTTGAAGAAGTCTTTACCTGTGCCTATGTGTTGAAGTGTTGGGCCTATGCCCTCTTTGAGTAGCTGCAAGGTGTCTGGTCTGATTTCTAGGTCTTTGATCCATCTTGAATTGACTAGTATAAGGTGAGAAAGTGGGATTTATTTCTATTTTTCTGCATGTGGTAAGCCAGTTTTTCCAGCACCATTTGTTGAAGAGGCTATCTTTTTTCCAGTGTGTGTTTTGGGCCCCTTTGTCAAAAGTCAATTGGCTGTAGGTATGTGGGTTTGTTTCGGAGTCTTCTATTCTGCTCCATTGGTCTATGTGTCTGCTTTTCTGCCAATACCGTGCTGTTTTTATTACTATGGCTTTGTAGTATAGTTTGAAGTTAGGTATTGTGATACCTCCTGCATGATTCTTGTTGCTGAAAACTATTTTGGCTATTCTGGATTTTTGGTTGTTCCAAATGAATTTAAGGACGGATATTTCTATGTCAGTGAAGAATGACTTTGGTAATTTAATGGGTATTGCATTGAATCTGTAGAGCACTTTTGGAAGAATGGCCATTTTGATGATATTTATTCTGCCTACCCAAGTGCATGGGAGATCTTCCATCTTCTAAGATCTTCTTCAATTTCTTTTTTCAATGTTTTAGAGTTTTCCTTATAGAGGTCTTTTACCTTTTTGGTTAGGTTTATTCCCAAATATTTTATTGTTTTGGGGAATATCGTGAGTGGAAATGTCTTCTGGATTTCTTTCTCAGTGGATTTATGGTTGGCATACAGAAAAGCTTCTGATTTTTTAGATTGATTTTGTATCCAGACACTTTGCTGAATTTTTTGATCCATTCTATGAGCCTTTAATTGAGTTTGTTGTATCTTCTAAATATAATATCATGTCATCTGCAAATAGAGATAGTTTTAGTTCCTCTTTTCCTATTTGCACTCCTTTTATTTCTTTCTCTTGCCTTATTGCTCTGGCTAGAGTCTCAAATACTATATTGAAAAAGAGTGGTGACAGTAGACATTCTTGTCTTGTTCCTGTTTTTAAAGGGAACTCTCAAAGTTTTTCCCCATTCAGTATGAGGTTGGCTGTGGGCCAATTGTATATTGCCTTTTTGATGTTGAGGTATGATCCTTCTATTCCAATTCTCTGCAGTGTTCTTATCATGAATGGGTGTTGGATTTTGTCAAATGCTCTTTCAGCATCTATGGAAATGATCATTTGGTTTTTGTCTTTATTTCTGTTAATGTGGTGGATTACATGGATTGCTTTTTGTATGTTGAACCAGTCTTGGATCCTTGGGATGAACCCGACTTGGTCACGATGTTTGATTTTCGTGATGTGGGTTTGAATGCGTGTTGCTAGTATTTTGTTTAGAAGTTTTGCGTCTACATTCATCAATGATATAGGTCTGTAGTTTTCTTGAGCTGCCTTTGTTTGGTTTTGGTATTAGTGTGATGTTGGCTTCATAGAATATGTTTGGGAGAGTCCCATTTGTATTTCACAAAATAGACTGAGGAGTATTGGGATTAGTTCTTCTGTAAAGGATTTATAAAATTCACCTGGGAAACCATCTGGACCTGGGCTTTTCTTTGATGATAGAGTCTTTATTACTGCTTCCATCTCTTTAATTGCTATTGGTCGATTTAAATTTTCTATAGCTTCTTGATTCAACTTAGGAAGTTTGTACATGTCTAGAAATTTGTCAATTTCTTCTAGGTTTTCCACTTTGTCGGAGTATAGTTTTTCAAAATAGTTTCTGTATAGTTTTCCAAAGTATAGTTTTTCAAAGTAGTTTCCATGGTGTCAGTGGTAATATCACCTTTTCACCTCTTATTTTAGTAATTTGGGTTGATTCTTTCTTTTTTTTAGGTTGGCTAATGGTTTATCTATCTTGTTTATTTTTTCAAGGAAACAGGTTTTGGATTTGTTTTTTTTTTGTATATTTTATTCTCTACTTTGTTGATTTCTACTCTGATTTTAATAATTTCCTCGCTTCTAGCTTTGGGGTTAGACTATTCCTGATTTTCAAGGGCTTTGAGGTGTATCATTAGATTGTTTATTTGGTTATTTTCTGTTCTTATGTGGGCACTCAGTGCTATGAATTTTTCTCTTAATACTGCCTTCAGGGTGTCCCAGAGATTTTGATATGTTGTTTCTCTGTTTTTATTTGTTTCTAGGAATTTCTTAATTTCTCCCCTTATTTCTTCTTTTACCCATTCCTCATTCAGCCGTGTGGTATTCAGTCTCCACATGTTTATGAGGTTTCTCTGGGTCTTCTTATAGTTGATTTCTAGTTTCATTCCATTATGGTCTGAAAAGACGCAGCGGATTATGTCACATTTTTTGAACTTGCTAATACTCACTTTGTGGCCTAGGATATGGTCTATTTTAGAGAAGGTTTCATTAGCAGCTGAAAAAATGTGAATTCAGCTGTAGTTGGGTGGAATATTCTGTATGTGTCTACTAGGTTCATTTGGTTTATGGTGTTCCTTAGGTCTGAGGCATCTTTACTGACCTTTTGTCTTGAAGATCAATCTAGTGGTGTGAGAGGGGTGTTGAAGTCTCCCAATATTATTGTAATGGGATCTATAAGTTATTTAATATCATGAAGTGCTTCTTTTATGAAAGTGGTTGCATCTATATTTGGGGCATAGGTGTTGGATAATTGTTATATCCTCTTGCTGGATTGTTCCTTTTACCAATAAGAAATGTCCTTCTTTGTCTATTCTGATAAGTTTAGGTTTGAAGTCTAATTTGTCTGATATCATAATTGCTACTCCTGCTAGTTTTTGAGTTCCGTTAGCATGGATTATCTTGTTTCACCCCTTCACCTTTAGTTTGTGCTTATCTTTACTTGTAAGGTGTGTTTGTTGCAAGGATCGTATAGATGGATTGTGATTTTTAATCCATTTTTCCATTTGTCTTTTGATTGGGGAATTGAGGCCATTTATATTCAGCATGATTACTGAGAGATGGGTTTTCATTCCTAACATTTTGAGTTTTAATTTCTGTTTGAGGTAGTGTTTGTTCTTTTCCAAGTTGTTTGTTTGATGGAAATCACTGTTTCTCTGGTTCTGGCATTTCCTTATTATTTCTTCTTTGTAATTAATCTCTTTGAGCATTTTCTCTAGTGCTGGTTTAAAAGACAAAGTCTTTCAGCTTCTGTTTGTCATGGAAGGTTTTTATTTCTCCATCAAATTTGATAGATATCTTTGCTGGATAGATAAATGTTGGCTGGAAGTTATTTTCTTTCAGAGTTTGGAATATGTCACTTCAGGCCTTCCTGGCTTTCATGACTTGGTTTGGAAGGTTGGGAGTGATTCTTAATGGTTGCCTCTGAATGTTACTTGGTCTTTTACTGTCTCTGCCTTTAAGATTCTCTCCTTCACCTCTACATTAGTCAGTTTGATCATTATGTGACATGGTGAACCTCTTCTCTGATCCTGTCTATTGGGGGTTCTATATGTTTCCTGTACCTGTGTATCGACCTCTCTTTCTATGTTTGGAAAATTTTCTAATATTACTTCTCTGAATAGATTATTGATTCCTTTGGTTTCAGCTTCTATTCATTTTCTATGCCTATTATTCTTAGGTTTGCTCTTTTAAGACTGGCTGAGATCTCTTCAATGTCCAATTCATGCTTTTGAATTGTTTTTTCTAATTTATATCCTATGTGTTCATTTTTGCAGAGGTCATCTTCTAAGAGTGAGATTCTGTTTTGCATGTGGTCTAGCCTATTGTTGATGGTCTGTATTGATGCCTTCATTTCAATTATTGCATCCTTCACTTCCTTTAGAGCTTCTTTTTGATTCCTGTTCAGGGTGTCAGATTCTTTGCTCATTGGATACTTCACTCCTTTTAGGCTCTCTCTGAATTCTTTTTGGAAATCCTGCATTATTTTCTCTATTGAAGTTCTGAATTGTCCTTCTGGCAATCTTTACACTTCTGAGTTGGCGGGTTCTGTTGTGGGATTGTGGGGATCATTGTTTCTCTGCTATGCTTCCTTTTCATGATTTCAGGTTTCTTATGTTTATCAGGTTTCTCATGATTTCAGGTTGCTTTTGGTAGTTCTCTCTCTCTCACTCTGTAGGTATCCTACGTCTAATCCCTTTCCCTTTATGGTTTCTTAGCCTGAATGTAGATAATTGCTACTAGGTGAGCCTTAAAGGTGAATATCCTTTCCTGAATGGTTATTCTCACTTTCTCGGTATAATGTCCATTTGCAAGCCCAATTCTTGGTCTCCTTCAGTGATTGGGACCCTTGCCTGCTGCCTCTAACTACCTGTGCAAGTGACCAGTGCTGCTATTGCCCCTCTCACTGCAAGCATGTGTCTCCGTGATCTCCACATGGGCTGTTCCTATGTCTATCTCTGTCTACACCTATGGCAGGTGTCACCAGCACAGTGCCCCAGGCTTGTGTCTCTCTTTGCCTACAGAATCAGCAGGTGACACTTTACCCTGATTCTGTGCAAACATGGAACTACATGTTTTACACAGAGAGGGCTGGTTTGGTTCAATTTTCCCCAGGTACCACAGCTGTATGTCCTGTGGTGATCCCCAGGGACTCTATAAGGATGATGCAATCTTGGGCTGCAAGTCTTTCCCACCCAAATGTCACCAGGGAGTGTCTGCTCATCCACACATCTACCACGTCCCACAGCAGACCCCACTCCCACCTCCGCCAGGGAAATCTTCACCATCTCAGACCCTGCAAGTCCCTATAGCCATGCTGGGTGGTCTCCACCTGGGGCAGCTCATTGACTTACAGTCTTGTTGAGTGCTGCTCTTAATCTCTTGTAGGGGAGTGGGCTCAGTCACTGCTGCAGGTTCTGGTCAGGCCTCCAGGCCCTGGGGACTCTGCCGAGTGTGGATCAAACTGCTGCTTGCTTTTGTTGCTGATGCTCTGAAGTGGTGGTTTTAGAAGAGCTCCCTGGCTTCTTTTTTGCTGGCCTGCAGAAGCTGCAATGCCAGTTGCCATCAGCGTGGTCTGACCAAGATGGTGCCACTGACGCTTCTGCCATCGCAGCAGTGCAGGTTTGTGTCTTGCATAGAGCGAGTTGCTGCTCGCCTTCACTGCTGCTATTCTGCAGTTGCTGGATTCACAACATGTCACTGTTGTCTCCGTTGCCACCGGTGTTTGGTCTCTTGAGTGTGGAGTGAGCTGCTGCTTGCTTTCATCTCTGCTGACCTGCAGTCAAACTCACAATAGGTCTCTGGCTTCTCCGCTGGTGGCGTCGGGAAACTGCAATGCCAGTAGCAGCCGGCGCAGTCCTGGCCACATGGCGCTGCTGCTGTTCTTTAGGTAAGTCGCTTGAAGCTTTTTACTTTCCTCTGTTTTGTCTTCTGGCTTTGATTCCATCACATTTCTAACTTTTCATTGTTTACTTCAAGTTTTTGTTGCTTTTCTTCTCCTGTGGAGAGGTTTGCTTTCACTGCGATTAAGATCCGAGTCTCAGAGAGATCGTAGTGTTGTATCTCCCTTGGTCACCATCTTGGATCTGTCTCTTGTTTATTTATTTATTTATTTATTGGTACTGTGAATTGAAGCAAGGGACATTCTACTTCTGAGCTACAGCCCTAGCCCTTTTTATTTTTAATTTTTAAACAGGGTCTCCCTAAATTTCTAAGGCTGGTCTTGAACCTGTGATCTTTCTGTCTCAGTCTCCCAAGTACTAAGATAACAGGCATGAGCCACCATTCTATGTTTATAGAAAAGGCTGTCTCAAAGTCATCCTACTCAAGGTGTGAGGTTAAAGTCTCTTCCTGGGGTATCAATTCCCAGTTTCCCTGCATACCTTGAAAAATGCTTGGCATTGTAAGCTCTCTTTTTTTTTGAGAAAAGAAAATATAATACCTTTCTCATTTTTTCCCTTAAGTCTTATTTTGGTCATAATAATTTTTAGTATACCAAACAGTAAGGAATTTTATACACTGACTTAAAAATGTTTCCTGATGCAATCTTGTGGAATAAGTATGGATTTCTGTTCATTTTGAATATCAAAATATCATTTGTAGTATATTTGATATTGGTTATCACTTTTTTGAGATCACATAGAAAGTTTTTAAAGAACTTTACTTTCAATAAACTATTATACAATCTAGGAACAATAACTATAATCTGATTTTTTAAAACAAAAAAACAAATGTTTCATTAATCAAGTGCCTAGTTTTATACTTATCATTGATACATATTTTTTTAAGATTTGGTGAAAGGCAGTTTATTGACTAATAAATAAATTCCAAGTTTTTCACATCTCTGAATGTATCTGCTTCCAACTTAGTTCCTATTTCTCTGAAGGAGACTCCGAGACAAGGTTTCAAGTCTAAATTTTTTTGTTGATGAATACTAGTAGGGAATTTGGACATGATAAAGGAGGAAAGGGAAGACAATAAAGATGTATTACCAAGTTTCCACTGTGGATACATGAAAAAATCCTTCTGTGGAAAGGTTCTAGAATGTAGTAGGAGTATTTATAGAATATGCTGTCTCAAAGTCATCCAACTCAAGGTGTGAGGTTAAAGTCTATGCCCATGGTATCAATTACCAGACATTTCCAATCTTCCCTGTGGGAGCAGAAAAGGTTTTGAGCAAGGAAGAGCCCTCAGGCTGCATCACAGAGGCTGAAGTCAGAAGGGCTGGACTCCAGAGATGTGTTCTGTGCTGAGTGGATGCAGGTGGGGTGCCTGCTGCTACAATCTCCTGAACCATTACCCACAAATTTACATTTGTTCTTCTGAATACCATTGATCAACATGTGGTATTTAGTAACTATCTGCTGATACCATAGAGCACAGGGAAGACTATGACCCATACTTTATTTTAACTGAGTTTTAGTTGAACATTCACAGAACACATGAGGTAAGTCTCTCTTCCATGAATAAGTAAAGTCATGTTATTGGAATATAGCCACTATGAAATTATTTCTTAATAGTTTATTCTTTGTATTCATTATGCATCAGATAGCTTAAGACTTATAAACTGCCACACCTATTAAACAACAGTGTTTTATCAAAGCCTTTTTTGTACTATCTATTGTAAGTGTAGTATATTTGGTATAATAATTGTTTTCTGAAAGGCAAATGGTAAGCTCATTACAGGACTATTAATGTTAACATTTATTCGAAAGATCCAATGAATATACCTACATTGTTTTCTTGGTTTTGATGCCCTCCCAGTTTCGACTAGTTCTCACTCAAAGAAATGTTTCTTTAACATCCCTATCATTACACTACACTACTTTGAATACAAAATGATAGAAAAAAGAATATTTTATAGAATCACTGTTTCTAAGATATCTTCAGAATTCTCCTCAGAGATACTGCTAATTGTTCCCAAATTAGTGTCATGGGTCCCAAGAGGGCACTTCATATGTGCTCCAAAATCTCATTAATGTCTTCAGCATAGCATCTCCATGCTCCTTCTCTGCAAAACTCTGAGTTATGTCTCTTTTAAGTAACAATTCAAAAAGTGTCAATGATGCTATTTGCCTGCCACCTTACAATTCTGCTGATTGTCTACCTTGTTGGCTCTGGTGTTTATACCATCTCCCATTGTTAGTACCATTTATTAAAGTTTTGAATCTGTGCTGTCCAATTTGGTATCCATTAGTGAGACACAAGTGGATATTGAGCCCTTAAGTGGGGCTATTAAAATTGAAGTGCTGAATTTTAATCCTTTTTAAATTTAGAAACTGATCATTGATTGCTATTGGAAATATTTTAAGGACATTTAGAACAACTTGGTTATGTTGTACATTTTTAAAATCCAAATACAGATCAAGTATTTCCAAAGAAAATTTAGCATTTAAATTGAGAAATGCTTTCATTGTAAAATACAGATGAAATTTTAAAATCTTTCTTTTTACTTTTTATTTTCTTCTAGAAAATTTTAAATAACAATTTTATTAGATAGTGTTGCTTCTCATTCTTAAAACCACCATATCCTTTTTAGTTTGTTATCTTAATATTATGCAGGGAAAAATTACAAAGTCTCTTGATAATACAGAAAACTTCTCCAAAAATAAAAGAAAGAGAAAATTTTTTATTATTAAGTAAGCAATAAATCAGCATACTTGATATATTATAGGTGATCCATTAAAGAGATTGTAAAGATAAAAAGATCTTTTCTCAGTCAAAAAGCAACCCATTTTATACATTTTCTCAAAATAAATCATAACTAATTAGAATTATCACACTTAGTTAATCCTAAATTCACCTTGTAATTGAGGTAGTCACTGATGTTTGCTAAATGCTTTAACTGAAGGAAAAATAAATTCCTCATGTCTTTATGATGGTAGGTAGGTTTGCAAGTTGGAACCAGGCAAAGCTGAAGTTAAAATTCTATCCTCCATTCTTTCTTAATGATTACATCAAATAACCATTATTATCATTATTATTATTATTATTAGTAGTAGTAGTAGTAGTAGTAGTAATAGTAGTAGCAGCAGTAGTAGCAGTAGTACTGGGGATTGAATCTAGGGACATTCTACCTCTGGGCTACACCTATAGTCCTATTTTACTTTTTAGTTTGAAACAGGGTCTCACTAAGTTGCTGAGGCTTTCCTTGAACCTATGATCCTCCTGTCTCAGCCTCCCAAGTACTGAGATTACAGGTGTACACCACCACACCCAGTTATCCAGTATTTTTTTATTTTTTAAAAATTTACCAAGACTTGTTTGTGGCATACCACATGATTAATCCCTGGGAAATGTTTCATGTTGTGTTGAGAAGAATATGTATTCTGCAGTTTTGGGGTGGAATGTTCTGTGGAAGTCTGTGAGGACCATTTGCTCTAGGGTGCAATTTAACTCTACTTGTTCTGTGTTGATTATCTTTCTAGATGATGTGTCCATTGCTAAAAGAAAAAGCGGGGTAAGGTCCCCAATTATCATTGTACTGGAGTCCATATCTTTTTCACTTTATTAATATCTGCTCTTGGGTTCTCCAATACAGGGTGCGTAAAAATAAGAATTATTTCATTTTCTCTGAAATTTGCAGAATGAACATACTTGTCTCTTTCTCTTACTTTTTATTTAAATCCCATTTCATCTGATAAGTATGTCTAGTCCTGCTTTTTTCAGGATTTCATTTGCATGGAATGCCTCATTCTATCTCTTCACTTTCATTCTATGTGTGTTGTTAGATATGACGTGACTTTTTGCTGTAAACAACAAATAGTTAATAGTTTTTTCTTCTTCTTCTTCTTCTTCTTCTTCTTCTTCTTCTTCTTTTTCTTTATTCATTCAGTCATGCTATATCTTTCAGTTGAAAAAGTAATCCATTTACATTCAAGGTAATTACCAATAGGAAAGGTGCTACTGTTACCAGGTGATGAGTTCCCTAGAAATTAATATTACAGGGTGGTAATGCCTTTTTGTTACCAGGCAGTGAACTTTCTTCCTAGGTCCTTGCTTCCTGACAGAAATATTTCAAACCAAAAGCATGAATAGAGAAACAAAGGAGCTTTATTTAGGAAGTGGGGGCACAGTAATTAAAGAAGGCTATGATAAAGGGAGTTATATTCCAGAGAGAGGGTTAGGTTATGAGAGGGAGAGAGTCTGGAAAGAGTCTATTCCCTAGAGTGAGAAATGGCATGATACAGAAGTTATGTTCCAGAGAGAGGGTCTGAAGCAGTATGTTTTCCAGGAGTGGAAAATGGCACAGCAAGTTTTACACGCATAGCGAGTTTTATTCAGTCTGGAAACCTTTCCCTCTAATTCATATGCATTTGGGGAGGTCACTACTATCTCCCCCACCCCCTGCACAACACCTTAGTACTCTCTGTGCACCATAGTGAGTCTGCATTGATTCTGCCCCTTCCACTGGAGAGGGAGTCTGAGGCGCTGCAGGAGGCTTAACCTTATGATATCCCTGTAGTTTTCTAAACTCAGCTATTTTCATTTAAAAGGATCTGTTTAACCTCTTCCCTCAGGTGCTTCAGGTCCATCACAATACAGCCCATCTGTTTCTCTAACTACGGAACACTACTACAGATATTTTAGAAATGTGTTTTTATAGTTTTTTGTTGTTTGTTTGTTTGTTTTTTCTTTACTCTCTCTTGTGTTTAAGTGATTTACTGGAGTGCGTTTTCATTTCTTGTTTATTTTTTGTAGTTTGCCTATTCCAAAGTTTTGCTTTGTAGTTACTCTGAGGCTTATCTTTGGAACATAACAAGCTATTTTAAAATTATGCAAATAATTTTCATAATAATTTGTATAAAATTATACAAATTTAAACTTGGTCATAACTATTGGAAAAGAAACCAAAATACAGCAGGGAAAATACTAACAAAATACACTTGCTCCCCATTCCTCCTCACATTTTGAGAATTTTTTATATCCCATTGTTACATTCCTTTATATTGCTTAACTCATGCTATTTTTAATTATTTTTAGACTTAATAAATGTAAATGATTACAGTATCAGAGAATTTTGAAGCTATAGTTTTTTTCCCACCTGTGAGCTTTATATTTTCTAATGTTTTGTTCTTACTCATTAATGTCTTTCTTTTAGTTTGTAGAACTCCCTTTAGCATTTCCAGTAGGACAGATCTTGTGGTAATATATTTTTTCAACTTTTGTTTGTATGGGAATATCTTTATGTCTCATTTTCTAAAGGATAACTTTGTTGGGTAGACTATTCTTGTTTAGTAGTTTTGTTTGTTTTTGTCTGTATTGTTTTGCTTTTCCTTCAACACTGTATATATCTTATATTACTTGATACTACTTGTTCCTGACTCATCTTTCTTTCTTTTTTTTTTTTTTTTTGCGGTACCGGGGATTGAACACAGGGGCGTTCTACCTCTGCCCTACACCCCCGGCCCTATTTTTTTATACTTTATTTTGAAACTGGGTCTCAGGAAGTTGTGGAGGGCCTCACTAGGTAGAGAGAGAGAGAGAGACAGAGAGAGAGAGAGAGAGAGAGCTGAGGCTGGTCACGAACCCGGATCCTCTGGTCTCCGCCTCCCAAAGTACTGGGATTACAAGTGTGCACCACCACACCCGGCTCCTGACTCATCTTTCTACTGAGAAATCTGCGGACCTGTGAATTGGAACATCCTTATGTGTTATTTGTTTCTTTCCCTTAACTGATTTGAGAATCCTTTCTTTGGCTTTAACCTTTGAAAGCTTTATTATAATATTTTTTTCAGAGTAGACTTGGTTGAGTTGATTCTGACTGGTGACCTTCACTTTTCAGTATCTCAATGTATTCAATTGTATTCTTTAGATTTAGAAAGTCTTATGCTATTATCTCTTTGAATAAGCTAACTCCTTTGTTATTCTCAAGTTCCTCTTGAACTCCAATAGTCGAAATATTTGCTCCTTAATGCTGTCCAAAGTCCCTACAATTTTTCTTGATTCCTCTTCAATTTATTTATTCTTTTACTGTATGTTTTCAATTAGCCTGTCTTAGAGCTCACTAATTCTTTCTTGTGTTTGATCCATTGTACAATTGGTGCCTTTTATCATCTTTTTCATTTTGTTTAGTGTATTTTCAATGCCAGAATTTCTCTTTGATGTTTTTAATTACTTAATTCCTTTATTCTGTTTTCCTCATAGAGTACTGAATTACTTCTCTTTGCTATTTTGAAGTTCATTGAGTTTTTCTAAAGCAGCTATTTTAAATTCTCTGAGAATGTGTACATATCAATTGCTTTATGGTTAGTGTCTGACCCCATATTTTGTCCATTAGGTGAAACTGCAGTTCTTTGAAGCTTTCGATGTAATTTGCAGTCAATGCTGCTCCTTCAGCACTAGATGTCACCTGCAGTTCGAGATTGCCCTCAGTCTAATGTTGCTGTTATCACTGCTTCAGCACTAGAGAGTGCTCAGAAGCCTGGGTTTGTTTCAAATATACATTAGGTCTTTTGTGCAGAATGGACAAGCCTCCACTGGAGCCCTGGCAAGCCTATGACCCTCAGACAGCCACTGCCCTATGGTCAGCTTCCATGGGATTCCCCCTGGCACTGCACCTTACAATGGATGATGTGGCCCTATGTTCCAAAGCAATAACCCATGTCTATCATCACAAAGAAGAAAATGACTCTTCTCTGTGCTTTGCTACAAAAAAGAATTGGGAGGAGGGTTGAGGGACAGAGATGGTAGACAGTCCAGTCCAGTGGCCACTAATGCCATAGGGATGAGTCATACTAGAAGCCACAGCCTGATGAGTCAGTGCTGCACAGGCACAGTACAATGTCCCTTACTACTATCGTCTGCCTGCTGCTGTGTTGTACTTACATAACCAAATCCACCTCAACCAGCCAGAGGTGATGTTGACTGGGATTCAGGCCTGTCCCACCAGGACTCTATGTGTAACACACTGGATCTGCAACACACAGATCCAGAGACTCCATCTTTGGATAGCAGCCTAGGGATAGAGGCTTTTGGGATCAGCCTGGTTTGGAGTTTCATTGGCCCAACACTGAGTTCCAAGGTGAATTCTTCTGCTCTCATCCCTGTTCCCTCCACAGCTGATAAAGTAGCTCATCATGCTTTGCTTCCCTAGGTTGGGCCAGTGGCCATAGAGTTAGTCCCTTAGCTACCAGGCTAAGGTGTGTCAGAGGCTGTGATGGTCTGCATGGTCCTAGACTTAATTTCCTTTCCTACCCTCAAGGTGAGGTTTCTCTCTCAAGACATTTCTCTTCAAGCTCTGCTGCTTGGAATTGGGGGAGGAGTGACCCTGGTAACTCTTTCTTGCCTTATTCAATGTGTCTTTTCTCATATTATGCTAAAACCAAGAACCGCGACCTCTTACCTGGGGCTCTTAGGGCTTGTGTTGGTAGATTAAAGTGTCAATAACTGTTCAAATTGATTTCTATGTAGAGAGGAGATAAATCTCAGGAGGGTGCTACTTGGCAGCCATCTTGTTCTATCTCCTCTGAAGTCACATTCATAATGAAGAATGGAATAAATTACACAAAACAAGTGACCATTTTAATGTGATTCTTTATCTCTACTTTACAGCCAATGCTTTTACTGGTTTAATGTCCAGATTAAAATCTCTTGGAATTTCTTTTTCACCATCTTGATGTTATACATGAATGTTACGAGTAGTACAGATCCTTTCACTTGTGTTTTCCCTTTAGTCTGTGTACAAGAGGGATGTGTGACAAATATTTCTGGTTAAGTAAATCTAAAAAGGCTCTTTTGGTAAGTAGAAATAAAAATTCCAAGTACTCTCTCTTTCCCCTCTCTCTCTTCTTTTGTTTGATAGACTAATAGCTAAATGAATAATTGTTCTCTCCTTTGTCCATCCATCTTTACATTTTTTTAATAGTATCCTCAATTTAAATAAAGATACGTTCCATTATTTTACTTTTTTTGCATACTTCTGGAGATTGGGAAGTCCAAGCTCAAGGAACTGGCAGATCCAGTGACTGATAAGGACCTGCTTCCAGTCAACTTCTCATTGCATCTTTTCAGAGTTGGTGGGGGGAGCCCCACTTGCACAGTAATATATTTTCTTATAAGGATACTAACTCTATTCATGGGTACTCCATCCTAATGATGTAATTACCTCCCAAAGACCCCATCTCCTGATATTAGAACATCAAGTATTAGGATTTCAGCACATATATTTTAGTAGAAATATTCAGTCATTTGTATCTTTTCATTGGGGATCTCAGTATTCTATCTCTGTTGAGTTTAATTAGTATTTTTCTATTTTCTTTATAATTTACAGAAATTGTTTTGATAAAGACAGAATAATTCTGAGCCAAAATTATTTTAACCATCATATAAATGTTTATGCATGTAGGTGCTAATTTAAACATGTATGTCCTTTACTTGAACATATAATTGTAAGGATAATTGAGAAAGGAAACAGTTCAAATAATATTATGGCAATATATGAATGTATTATTAGCAATTTCATTAACATATATGGGGAGGGAGAGAAGGGAGCTAGGTGGGATGTGGTAGGAAATACAAGAGTCTTGTGCATGCATATTTGTATCACACTAAATCTCACAATGATGTATAATTGCAATGCACCAATAAAAGTATGAAAATAAAAAATTCTTAAAAGCAAAAAAAGTTAAAAACATATGTCACTATCACTATTTACTACATTATGATGTGAGATTATTAGACTATAATCCACCAATAAAAGTATGAAAACTATGGTGTCTGCATCCCCCCTCCTTAAATCTAAGACTTTATCATTATTTTAACCAATAGCATATGAAGTAAAAGGTTATCTTGGTTTCTGGCCATATGCCTGGATAGAATGTGTATTAGTCCGAGTTCTTTAAGGAGACATGACCAGCAGAAGATATAAGCAGATATAAGTAAATTAGAGTGAGAAGATTTATATTTGCTTTTGTTATTTATTTACTTATTTTTTAAATGTTAAATGTTTGAGCATGTCAAAACAATAAAGGAAGCACCTAATAGAGGAGAGTTAAACATAGAAAATACATTTTTTAAAAATGATAGAGCTAGGGAAGAAAAGTGGTATCTGGAGAATAAAGGTAGACATGGAGATATCAATGTTGAAATTAGTTTATTTTTGTACTGGGAATTGAATCCAGGGGTATTCTATCTCTGTGTTACACTCCCAGCCCTATTATGTTTTTTTTTTTTATTTTGAAACAGGGTCTTACTTAGGTGCTGAAAGTCTCACTAAATTGCTGAGATTGGCCTCAAACCTATGATCTTCGAGTCTCAGCTTCCCAACTACTGGGATTACAGGAGTACACCACCATGTCCTAACACTCAATTGTATAAAGATCCCTATATATTAAAGCACATATTAGGAGCACCTGTAATGCAAATGAAACCACCCCATTGCCTAAAGGTGAGAAGGCATTCCAGGAGACTAATTGTTACGAAAGAATGGGAGGGTATTTATTAACTGTGGACCCATATCATAGATTCCACATATAGGGCATTATTTTTCACATTAACATGTGTTGGGACTTAGTTATTATAACTCCTATTTACAAAAGAGAAAACTGAGACTAATACAGAAAAAAACAACCAAAGGTTACAATTTTATATACTGAATTTGAGATTTGAAGTCGGTATTAGCTCACTTCAGAGTTTACAGCTTTTTCTTTCTTTTATACCTAATTACGTGATTCTGCCATGTAAAAAATAGAGGAGGTCTATTCTTCCCTCTAAAAAATAGAGGGGTTCTAGGGAAGGCTGGCATTGGGGGGATCATTGAGGGAAACACTGCCCCTGAAGTTATGTACATATGTGAAATTACTAATGTCAATGTCAATATCATGAATGGGGAAGAGGAGGGAGTGGGAAGGGAGCTGGGGGAAGCTCACGAAGCACTGTTGTGCATGTTTGTCTCTATCATTTTGAACTACATAATGCTGTAAGATTACAATGCACCAATAAAAGTATTTAAAAGTGGTAATGAATAAAGGCACCATGTCCATATTAACTCTTAAAATATTAAATATTTATTATTTTATCAGGGACCCCCAAAGTAGTTAAAATTCTTCATGTAATTTTATAATAATATTGAATTTCAATATAATATATGAAATATTTCTATTCCTGACATAGTACATAATTTCACTGTCTAAAATTACAAGCCTGACTTCATTGATTATATTTCATCCATTCACTTTTAGACAGCCTGAATGCTGGACTTAGAAAATGACCTTAATCTCATGAGTGTCTGAGAAGTATATGGGCAATTTTCAATGGGTATTAGTATGTACAACTACGACAAAACCAATTCTTTCTCTCAAAAAGCCTTTTATCAATTTTATTCAAAGATAAAATGGAGAATATAAATCATTCTGGGTTGTCACTTAACATTTTTTTTCTGTTCTCTCTGCGAATTTTGGTTTCCCAGAATATTTTACTATGCTTACTGCAGTTTTCTAATCTACAGTGGAAATAGCCCAGCTAATGCTGAATTGGTTAAACCCGTACATTTTCTGAAGGAAAGCTGAATTGATATATTTTTATTTTGTATGACACTTGGAGATGAGACTATCTTTCAAATATATTCAATAAAAGAAGGATTTACAAAACAATCTGTCAGCATGTTTTCCAAAATATATAGAATCTTTGATAAGTGGATTACCTGGTTGAAGTTTAGAAAGTATTTTAAGACATCTGAAAAAAAAGGAGTTTTGAGATATTAGAATTTTAATTTTGCAACTTCTTGGAGGATTCTAACACACTGATTTATTTTTATCTATAAATTATAAAATGTTAAAAATGTAATAGGATTCTCACTACTTGTATTAGAATTCTACATTAAAAGTCTTGGTAAGAAAAAATCTTAACTACTAAACTGCTCAAAAATTTCAATGTGGGACTGGGAGTGTATCTCAGTTGTAGAGCACTTGCCTAGCATATGCAAGGCCATGGGTTTAATCCCCAGCAACACACACACACACACACACACACACACACACACACACACACACATTGTAATTAAACTATATATCTCACAAAGAGATAAATCCAAAAAAAAGAACTCCTGAAATTAAATAATGAAAAACACACAACTCATTTAAAAATGGGCAACAGACTTAAACAGACATTTCTCAAAAGAAGATGTTAAAGTGGACAACAGATATGCGAAAAAAATGTTCAAAATCACTTACCACCAGAGAAATGAAGTCAAAACCACAATGAACTGGGTGAGATGATATACACTTGTAATCCCAGCACTTGGGAGGTACAGCAAGACTCCCAGGAACCTAGCGAAAACCTTTTTTGAAAACAAAAAATAAAAAAGATCTGGAGATATAACTAGGAGGTAGAATGCCCCTGAGAGGTCAATCCCCAGTACCAAATACACACACACACACACACACACACACACACACACATGATGAGATATCACCTCACGCTAGTAAAAAAATGATTATTATCAAAAAAGACAAAAGATAACAAGTATTGGCAAGGATGTGGAGAAAAGGGAACCTTGCACAGTTTTGGTGGAAATGTAAACTAGTAAGGTCATTATGAAAAATGGCATGAGCATCCTCAAAAACTAAAAAGAGCTATACTCACTGGAGTAAGCTGATATCTCATTGTGGTTTTGCGTTTTATTCTCCTAATGATTAGTGATGCTGCATATTTTCCCATATACTTGCTAGTCATTAATATATCTGTTTTTGAGAAATGTCAAATTACCATACGAGCTGACAATCTTGCTTCTGGGTATTTATCTGAAAGATCTAAAAACAGGATGTCAAATTGATGTCTGCACTCCCATCTTCATTGCAGCACTATTCACAATGGTCAAGTTATAGATTTAACCTCAATGTCCTTCAAGGGATGAATGGAGAAAGAAAATGTTAAGATATATGCATAATGGGATACTATTCAGCTTTAAGAGAAGAAATAGATTTGTCATTTGCAAACACATGGTGGAATTGGAAAACATTAGGCTAGATGAAATATGTCAAATAGAGAGAGACAAACATCACACATTTTCACTTACATAGAATCCTAGACGATTGAATTCAGAAGCAGAGAACAGAAGGGTGTTTGCCAGAGACAGTGGGTAGAGAGAATGGAGAGATGAGAATCAAAAGGTACAAAGACTCAGTTAGATAGAAGCAATGAGTTCAACTTAGTTTTGAGAGTACTATCAAAGTGTGATGAATATAACTAATAATTGAGTACTGTACATTTCATTATCACTAATATAATAATTTTCTATTGTTCTCATCACAAAAGATGTTGAATATTTAAGGTAATAGACATATTATGTAGCTTAATACAATCATCCCTCACTGTATTAAAAATCATAATATCTTTTTGTACCCCATCAACATGTGCAACTATTTTTTAATATTCAATAAAAATTTTTAATTAAATAACATAAATTGATAAGTATGGTTAATCACATAATTTATAAGTTAGGCTACATAATTTCATAAAAGATGCACATTGTTTTCTGTATGCTGATTCAAATGATACCTCTCTTTTTGAAAATGAAGCTTTTATTGTTGGAACACTGTCCCAAACACTGTGTATTCTTTCCTACTGTGCATAATTTGTTATGGAAGCAGAGTTCTAGCTAGTAACATTTGGAAAATTCTAGTTTAAATTACCTGAAACTATAAATCCTGAAACTATAACTCCAAAAGAACATAATAACACTATATTAGGGTATTATTGATAAAAATTTAACTTTGGTATGGTTTCTGTTAGCTATTTTGTGGAATCTGACTTCCATTTCTATATATGAAAGGAAAAGACATATAATTCCTAGCTGTCACAACATACCTTCTGATACTGTTATCAAAGTAGAATACTGTTTAATAGACTGAATAAAATTGTTCAACTGTAACCTAGGGCCCTGAAAAACACATAAATGTCTATTTCCAGCTATATTTGGAAAACATCCATTTAACACTAATAAAATCTAAAAGACTTGAAAACAGATCATCTTAATTAGTAAAATATTGAAGCTATGTTTTGAGCTTATTTTCAGCAGAAAGTATTTCTTTTTTTTTTTTTTTGTGGTACCGGGGATTGAACACAGGGGCGTTCTACCTTCACGCTACGCCCCTGGCCCTATTTTTTATACTTTATTTTGAAACCGTGTCTCACGAAGTTGCAGAGGGCCTCACTAAGGAGAGACAGAGAGAGAGAGAGAGAGAGAGAGAGAGGGAGAGAGAGAGAGAAAGAGAGAGCTGAGGCTGGCCGCGAACCCGGATCCTCCGGTCTCTGCCTCCCAAAGTACTGGTATTACAAGCGTGCACCACCACGCCTGGCACCAGCAGAAAGTATTTCTTAAATAAGAAACAATAGTACTGAGATACCATAGAAAAGTTTTCCAAAAACATATGTCAAATGGCATCAAGTATAAATATGAATTAATACATACTGGTATAGAACAGAGAGTGGATAAAATGAGTTGTGGGAATTAAAGTCATAGAGAAAAGGTAATGTCATTATCTAAATTCCTATGGAACATGTGTTGATGGACTTAACATTGAAAAGCCTTTCAAATAATAGATACCATGTCACCATGTGATGGATGGGCAAACACAAGGATGGAGTGACTTGGTTAGGTAGGTGTGTTAAGAACCAGAGTGAGCCTGGAGCAATGGTGCACATCTGTAATCCCAGTACTTGGGAGACCCTGTTTCAAAATAAAGAATAAAAAATAGGGCCAGGGGTGTAGTTCAGACCTAGACTATCCCTGGGTTCAATTCCCAGTACCACATAAATAAATAATCAAATAAAAAAACAGAGTGAGAGATTAAAAATGTAATGAATGGAAATAGGCTTCTGTTAATGGACCACCCTTTTGACTCCAAGGCAGACAGATCTGTCAGTTTCCTATTGTCTGGTCTATTATATGCAGAACAATAGGGTTCCCAAAATGTATTTTGATTACCCATAAAACTAAGAACAATACAGCCTTGATTACAGGGGACATGAGTCTTACCTACAATGAAATATGTTAATCCTGAGGACAATGATTTTACTTTTTCTTTTTTGCGGTACTGGGGATTGAACCCAGGGCATTCTATCTTTGAGCTATACCCCCAGCCCTATTTTTTATTCTTTATTTTGAAACAGGGTCTCACTAAGTTGGGGAGGGCCTCACCTAAGTAGCTGAGGCTGGCAGCGAACCAGAGCTCCTCCAGTCTCAGCCTCCCAAGTACTGGGATTATGAGCATGCGCCACCATGCCCAGCTTTACCTTTTTTTTTATAATATTAGCATTCCTATCTATGTCTGGGGAGAAGCAAATTTCATCAATATATCTATTAGTCATCAAGAAAAATTGCTTTTGGTTTTAAAAAACATCTTTTAGGACTGGGAGTGATGGATACATACATATATATATATATATAATCTTTTAAAATATTAGAAAAAATATGAAAATTGAAAATACACTCTTTTGAGATAAACAAAGGCACAATCCAGGCTTCTCTTTAAATATTGTGATATTTTTAAATTGTTTTTAAAGCACAATTTAAAATTGTTTTTAAAGCACAATTTTGAAGCACAAAATTTCTAGTCTAAAACTAGAAATTTTAATTGTAGTGTATCAGATGGAAAGTTTAACCAAAACTAGATAGAAATATTTATTTTTATAATGTGTGTATTTCAAACCTGATTGGCTGAAAAAAATAAGATACATTCCATTGGAACAGTAAAATTCTTACCAATAATTTTTTGGAAAAATGCAATAAATCAATGTCTATTCAAAAGAAGAGCCTATTTGTATGGCATGTTTGCTCTTCAGTTGTCTCTTTGAATTAAAAATCACATCCTTAAAAAAGTATTCCAGACAAGCTATTATTCTTCTTTTGACACAGAATGATGTCAGTCTTTGTAATTTCTATTCCAATTGTGTAAACTTTCCTTTTTCTCTTGTGTAAATCTTCTATTTGTTAGTTAAACTTGAGGTTAATTCTCCATGTATACTTCTATCTTGTCTTGTCACTTGTAACCATTTCTTGCTTACTAAAATAGATAACTCTTATCTTTCCCAAGCCCATTTATTTTATCTTTATTACTCTACAGCCAGGCTCTCAAGCTTTCTTATACTTATTTTATTACAGTTTTCTTATTACTGTCTTTTTCTCACACTAGTGATGGATTGCCACTGGCCTTATGCCTTTCAATTCTCTTATAATAAAAAGTAAAACAGCTCTAAAAAGTCACACTGTAGAGTGTTTAGTAAGAAGATTAAGTCACAGTTTATAATCTTGCACCTTTATTTCTCTGGACAAAATAATGCCAGAAAGTCTCATATTAAAATAAGTTAATACTATTAGGTCTTATGTATCTCTAAATAAATTATAAAGCTAAGAGACAAATATATAACAGTTAGAGTCTCTTTCAAAATACAAAAAAAATAGAGCTGGGGGTGTAGCTTGGAGGTAGAATGTCCCTGGGTTCAATCCTCTGTACAACAAAAAAAAAGTTGTTTTTGAAATTAAGTCATTAATTTATATGCTGATATATTTTCACATGCTATTTATGGTCAACTCAAAAACTTTACTCCAACTTCTACCATAATTTTAAATATTTATCTCAGCTGTATGCCTATTGAGGAGGTGAAAATGCAAAATGATTACAGTTTAATGAGCACATGAAGCTCAGATATTGTAGCAATATTTCTTATGAGCTAAATAGGAAAGAGGGGAAAATGAGGCCAGGTGTTGGAGAATTAATGGTTGCTGGTCTTCAACCCTAAATATGATGCATACTCTGTATCTGAGGAGAGTATTTCTTAAAATTATTCTCATTAAACATGTCAGTCACATCAATAGTCATCAGGGGAATATAAATCAAAGCACAACAAGATGTCACCTCACATCTATTAGGATGGTGATTATCAAAAAGATAAGAAGTAACATTTGTGGGCTAGAGTGTGGAGGAAAGGGAACCCATGCACACTGTTGGGGGTGGAATTTAGACTTGTACAGCTATTATGGGAAACAGAATGGAGGTACCTCAACAATTAAAAAAAAGAATTACCTCATGACCCTGAAATCCCTTTTCTGCTTGTATACCCAAAGGAATTAAATCAGATCATTATAGAGATACATGAGCTTCCATGTTCATTACAGCATTTTACACCATAGTCAAGATGTACAAACAATCTAAAAGGAATCCTTCAACAAATAAATTGCTAAAGAAACTGTGACACACACACACACACACACACACACACAAACACACACACACACACACACACACACACACAAGCACACAATGGAATACTATTCAACTTTTAAAAAGGGAATCCTGTCACTTGTAACAACATGAAAACAAAAAAGCCAGAGGGCATTCTGCTAGGTTAAATAAGCCTGTCACAGAAAGGAAGATATTCTGTGATCTCATTTATATGGGATGTCTAAACAAGTCAAATTAGTAGAAACAGAGACTAAAATGTGGTTACCAGAATGAGGAAGGGAAAAGAAATGGGAAAGTAGTCAAAAGGAATAGAGTTGCAGTTATGCAAGTGAATAAGACCGGAGATCTAGTGTACAATATGAGGGCTATAGCTAATAATGTGTTGTATCACATACTGGAAATTTGTCAAGATATTAGATTTTATGTGCTCTTATCACATACACACACAAAGTAAAACTATATGAGGCGACAAATAAGCTAATTTACTTACTATAACAATAATTTCACTATGAATATATATATCAAAACCTCATGTTGTACATCTTTAATATATTTAGATGCTCCCATTTATAATAAGGTTATGTCCTGATAAAACCATCTACTTCCTTTGTTTACCCACCTGATCTCATGGCTGACTCACCTGCAGGTTTCTGCCACTGCTCAGCATCATGAGAGAATTGTACCTCATATCATTCTCCCAAGAAAAGATACAATTTCATGATTCTAAGTACAATTTATACTGATGTGCATCACTTTTACGCCATAATAAAATCAAAAGTTGAACCACTATTAGTTGGGGACTATCTTTACAACAACAAAAAATAGGCAATTCAAAGACTACTTCATCAGGGTCTGCAGATATTTTCGCTACCACAGATAGAGTGAAAATATTATTCACCATTTGCACATAATTAAAAGTTTACTAGAAGTTTACTAAAAATGTGCTTAAAACTACAATTACTATGTAACTTCATTTCCAAGATCATGTGATTGTATATTTGTATTGTCTATTACTGCTGTTGACAAATTACTACAAACATAGCTTTTTGAAAATAGCCCAAATTTATTATCCCATGATTCTGCAGGACAGATGTTTTACATTGATCTCATCCAAAACCTGAGTTTTGGCATGACTACATTATTTTCAGAGTTCTGGGGAGTAGAATCTGTTTGTATGATTATTCAGACTTTTTAAGATAATTCAAATCCTTATGATTATAGGACTGAGGTCTTATCTCCTTAGGGCTGTCAGATGAGGGCAGGCTTAGATTCTAGATACAGCTTGGCTTACATTCTTTGGTTTCTGATTTCATTCCTTATCTTCAAAATGAACAAATGTGGGTCAAGGCACTCTCATTCTATGAATATTTCTCACCACTCATTCCATTTCCACACATTTTCTGCCCTTGAGTCTTCCACTTCTAAGTGTCTATGTGATTATATTGGGCCTACCGGATAGTCCCAAATGATCTTCCTATTTTCATATTATCACCTTAATTAAACCTGCAAAATTCTTTTTGCCATGTAAGGTAAAATATTCACCAGTTCCAGCAATTCATATGTAGAAATTTTCATATGTAGGGGATCATTGTTCTATCCACCAGTCTACCATCTGACCCCCAAATATCACAACCATAACACATGCAAAATACTTTCAACCCAACCGAGTGTTCTGAAAGGTGATATCCTATCACAACATCGATTCAAAGATCAAAATATCATTTAAATCTCATTAGCTTTAAAAGTTCCACATTTCATCATTTAAGCCCTCTAAATCAGGTATAGATGAGACTCTGAGTGTAGTCTATTCTGAGCATAAATCATTCACTGACCTGTGGAACTAATTAAAGCAGGTATCTGTTTACAAAATAAAGTAGCAAAACTGGCATAGGAAAACAGTTAAAGACACTAGTTGGAAAGTAAGAAAATGAAAGAGAAAAAAAAGAGCCACTAGTCCCAAGTAATTTTGAAATCCACTAGTGAATATCCTATTAGATTTTAAGACATGGGAATCCTTTTGGTTCTTGGTTCTATTCTCAGCGTATGTCTTCAAAGTAATAATTTCTTTTTCCCGAGAAAGCAGGTGCTTTCAGCTGAATAGAATTATAAGCGTGTTTCCTGCCAAAGGAATTTATAAAGTCCAGGGACTTTCTTTCATTTTGTACTGTCTCTGCCCCTTTAAGTTTTAGTTGTCAATGTTTCTGCTGCTATATAAATCTCAATAGCTTTGTGAGTCTTTTAGTTTGTCATGGGGATTCATATCATCAAACAAAAATATTCTTTCTTGTGGAATTCTATTGCTGTTTTGTCTGTTTTGGCTTTTGCTGAGGTGACTGAGGGATAATACTCCGTAGTTTCCTTAAGAACCCTGGTTAGACTCCAGAAATATGAGAGTTAAACTTAACCTCTCAGAGAGCTGTTTACATAACTAAACACTCTGTATACAGTTTGATCTTTCTGAGGTACTAGGAAAAGTCTTAGAGTCGCATTCTTGACTTTTCCCCTAGAACATGTTTTCCTGACAGTCATCTCTTAATTTTTCTATCTGGCTAAGCTGTTAAAAAATCAACAAGTCTTAGTTACTTTAATTAATTAATTAATTAATTAATTAATTTTGTAGTACTAGGGATTGAACCCAAGGGCATTCTACCTATGAGCTACACCCCAGACATATTTTCATTCTTTCTTTCTTTCTTTCTTTCTTTCTTTCTTTCTTTCTTTCTTCTTTCTTTCTTTCTTCTTTCTTTCATCTATTTGTTTAAATATATTCATTTTTGATGCATTGTAGTTATACATTTTGATGTGTCAGGGTATCAAAAGCATGAATGCACACATTGCTCATTTAGCCCTCCTTCAAATCTCACCCTATTCCCTCCCCCTTCCCTTATTTTCGTGCTCAGCATAGTGATTGACTCTGATAAATTTGTGTATATACATCGTGTGCATTAGTGGGTTTCCTGCTTCCCTCCTCCCATCTCCCTCAGTTAGGTCCCCTTATTGCTCATCTAAAGTTTTCTCCTTTGTCTGGAGTACCTTCTAAGTTTCATTCTTCCTAGCTACCACATATTAGGGAGAACATCTGACTTTTCACTCTTTATGACTGACTAATCTCACTTAGCATATTGTTCTCCGGTTTCCTCCATTTCCCTTAAATGATGTAATATTGCTCTTCTTTATGGCTGCGTAAAATTCCATTGTGTACACATCCCATAGTATTCTAATCCATTCATCTGTTGATGGACACCTTGGCTGGTTCTAAAGTTTGGCAGTTGTGAATTGTGCAGCTATAAACATAGATACACATGCATTAGTCTGGTAGTTTGGTTTCAGTTCTTTTGGGTAGATGCCTAGAAGTGGTATTGATGGGTTGTATGGTAGGTTCATTCCCATTCTTCTGAGGATCCTCCAAACTGTTTTCCAAAGTGGTTGTATTAATTTACAATCCCACCAACAGTATATTAGAGTTCCTACTTCTCCACATCATCACCAGCATTTGTTGTTGTTTGTGTTTTTAATGATTGCCATTCGAATTAGGGTTAGGTGAAATCTCAGGGTAGTTTTAATTTGCATCTCTCTGATTGCTGATGATGTTGGACATTTTTTCATACATTCATTACCCATTTGTGTTTCTTCTTCTGTGAAGTGTCTATTTAGTTAACTTGCCCATTTTTTGATTGGGTTATTTGTTTTCTTAGTGGTGATTTTTTAAGTTCTCTGTATATTCTAGATATTAGCCCTCTATCACAGGAGGAGCTGGCAGAAACTTCTCCCATTCTGTCGGCTCTCTGTTGAGGTTCTTGATTGTTTCCTTTGCTGCACAAAAGCTCATCAGTTTATTGAAATCCCACATATCGACCCTCATTTTAATTTCCTGTGCCTTTGGGGTCTTGTTGAGGAAGTCTTTACCTGTGCCAATGTGTTGAAGGGTTGGACCTATGCCCTCTTCAAATAGCTACAAGGTCTCTGGTCTGATTTCTAGGTCTTTGATCCATCTTGAATTAACTCTTGCACTAGGTGAGAAAGTGGGGTTTATTTCTGTTTTTCTACCTATGGTTAGCCAGTTTTGTCTGCACCATTTGTTGAAGAGGCTATCTTTTTTCCAGTGGATGTTTTTAGCCCCTTTGTCAAAAATCAATTGACTGTAGGTGTGTGGATTTGTTTCAGAATCTTCTAACTGCTCCATTGGTCTATGTGTCTGTTTGTGGGCCAGTACCATGCTGTTTTTATTACTATGGCTTTGTAGTATAGTTTGAAGTCAGGTATTGTGATGCCTCCTTCATGGCTCTTGTTGCTGAGAACTACTTTGGATATTCTGGGTTTTTTGTTATTCCAAATGAATTTAAGGACAGATTTTTCTATGTCAGTGAAGAATGACTTTGGTAATTTAATGAGTATTGCATTGAATCTGTAGATCACTTTTGGAAGAATGGCCATTTTGATGATATTGATTCTGCCTACCCAAGAGACTGGGAGATCTTCCATCTTCCAAGATGTTCTTTGGTTTCTTTTTTCAATGTCTTAAAATTTTCCTTGTAGAGGTCCTTTACCTCCTTGGTTAGGTTTATTCCCAAGTATTTTATTGTTTTGGGGGATATTGTGTGTGGAAGTGTCTTCTAGATTTCTTTTTCAGTGGATTTATGGTTGGCATACAGAAAAGCTTCTGATTTTTTAAAATTGATTTTGGATCCAGACACTTTGCTGAATTTGTTGATCATATCTATGAGTCTTTTGGTTGAGTTTGCTGGATCTTCTAAGTATACTATCATGTCATCTGCAAACAGAGATAGTTTCAGTTCCTCTTTTCCTATTTGTACTCCTTTTATTTCCTTCTCTTGCCTTATTGCTCTGGCTAGAGTCTCACGTACTATATTGAAAAGGAGTGGTAACAGTGGACATCCTTGTTCCTGTTTTTAAGGGGAACTTTTGAAGTTTTTCCCCATTCAGTATGATGTTGGCTGTGGGCCTATTTTATATTGCCTTTATGATGTTGAGGTATGGTCCTTCTATTCCAATTCTCTGCAGTGTTCTTATCATGCAAGGGTGTTGGATTTTGTCAAATGCTCTTTCAGCATCTATTCAAATAATCATGTAATTTTTATCTTAGTTCTGTTCATGTGGTGGATTACATGGATTGTTTTTTGTATGTTGAACCAGCCTTGCATCACTGGATAAACCAAACTTGGTCATGATGTATGATTTTCGTGATGTGGTTTTGAATGCGTATCGATAATATTTTGTTTAGTAGTTTTGTGTCTATGTTCATCAATGATATATGTCTGTAGTTTTCTTTTCTTGAGCTGTCTTTATTTGGTTTTGGTATCAATGTGATGTTGGCTTCATAGAATGTATTTGGGAGAGTCCCGTTTCTTTCTATTTCATGGAATAAATCAAGTAGTTTTGGGATTAGTTCTTCTATAAAGGTTTTATAAAATTCGCCTGGGAAACCATCTGGACCTGGGCTTTTCTTTTATTGTAGGCTCCTTATTGCTGCTTCAAACTCTTTGATTGCTATTGGCTCATTTAAATTTTCTATATCTTCATGATTCAACTTAGGAAGTTTGTATGTGTCCAGAAATTTGTCAAATTCTTCTGGGTTTTCCATTTTGTTGCAGTATAGTTTTTCAAAGTATTTTCTGATATTCCTCTGGATTTCTGTGCTTTGGTGGTAATATCACCTTTTTCATCTCTTATTTTAGTAATTTGGGTTGATTCTCTCCATCATTTGGTTAGGTTGGCTAGTGGTTTATCTATCTTGTTTATTAATTCAAGGAACCAGCTTTTGGTTTTGTTGATTTTTTGTATTTTTTATTGTCTTCTTCATTGATTTTTGCTCTGATTTTAATAATTTCCTGTCTTCTACTGGCTTTGGGGTTAGACTGTTCCTGATTTTCAAGGGCTTTGAGGTGTGTCATTAGGTTATTTATCTGGAGTTTTTCTGTTCTTCTTATATGGGCACTCAGTGCTATGAATTTTCCTCTTAATACTCCCTTCAGGGTGTCTCAGAGATTTTGCTATGTTGTGTCTCTGTTTTTGTTTGTTTATAGGAATTTTTAAAATTTCTCCCCTTATTTTTTCTCATTCAGCACTGTGATGTTCAGTCTCCACGTGTTTATGAGGTTTCTCTGGGTCTTCCTATTGTTGATTTCTAGTTTCATTCCATTTTGGTGGTCTCCTTGAGTGCTGCTGTTAATCTCTGTGAGGGGGTTGTGCTCAGCTGGTGCCACAGGTTGTGGTCAGGCCTCCAGGCATTGGGGACTCTGCCAAGCATGTATCCAACTGCTGCTTGCTTTTGTCCATGATGCTCTGCAGTGCTGGTTTTAGAAAGGGTCCCTGGTTTCTTTGTTGGTGGCCTGCAGAAGCCACAATGCCGGTAGCCGCTGGCATGGTGTGACCAAGATGGCACCACTGCTGCTTCCGCGGGTGCAGTAGTTCTGGTCTGTGTCACATGTGGAGCGAGTTGCTGCTCACCTTCACTGCTGCTATTCTGCAGTTGCTGGATTCACAACAGGTCTCTGGCATCTCCGTTGGTCTTGTGTAGAAGCCACAATGCTGGTAGCCACCGGTAAGGTCCTTCCAAGATGGCGCCACTGCAGCTGCTGTAGTTGCCGCTGTTTGGTCTCTTGAGTGTGGAGTGAGCCACTGCTTGTTTTCATCTCTGTTGACCTCTCTTAGTTATTTTGTTTAAAGTTTTCTGTTTGTTTGTTTCTATCACTCTTCCCAAGCCTCTTATTATAAGAAATCACTTGTCTTGTCCAAACAAGTTAAATAGGTAGTCTTTTATTCCTTCATTGAAACATTTAAAAAACAGAATAAAATTATCCTTGCTTTCTCCTTCAGTATTTTTATTTTTGTGGGGCTGGGAGTTGAAACCAAGGCCTTATGAATACTAGGCATGTTCTTTACCACTGAACATTGAGCTATATCCCCAGTCCTATGCTTTCTTCTTTCTATCACTGTCAAAATTTTATGAATGGATATAGTTTCATCATCCTGAACTAGGTTTGTGTGAGAGAGTTAAAATATTGTTATTTTAAATTACTGGATATTTTGGAATGTACTGTGTTATAAAGTAGTCTATGAATATGATGATATTCATAGCCCTGAATATGATAAGATAATAAATTTTAGTGATTTTTTTTTGTGGTACCAGGGATTGGACCTGGGGCATTCTACCTCCAGGCTACACACCCAGCCCTATTTTTTATTCTGTATTTTGAAACATGGTCTCACTAAGTAGCGGAGGACCTCACTAAGTAGCTGAGGCTGGCTGCGAACCCGGCTCCTCCAGTCTCAGCCTCCCAAGTACTGGGATTATAAGCATGTGCCACCATGCCCGGCGAGTGATTTTTTTTTTGATAGATAATGGATTACAGTAGTAGAAAATGAAAGATATGTTAAAAAAACTCTTATGAGAATAAAATTATTTTTATAGAAACAGATATTTAGGAAAAAGAAAGAACTATAATTAGGCCAAATACAGGCTACTTAAATGTGGGTGATATTTCTATATTAGGTATACTGAATAAGAAAAATTGAATCTGCAATAAAGATTGAATAATTTATAGAACAAGAGTTAAAAGAGGTTGAGACTGAAAAAAACTTGCCTTAAGTAGCAGAGTAATTTAGTTTATTAACTAGATTGGAAAGTAAGATATTTTTGTGACTAGGTTGTGCCAATTTATATTACAAAGGGGTCTAACTTTTCCATTTTAACAGAATAAAAAGTTTGAATGGCAATATAACAATGTATATTTTTATTTATCTGCATGGCCTCTTCTTGATTCTTCTTCAAAATATAGAATAAAAACAGCATTCATCAAAAAAAGATAAAAATAGCAAACTGTTCTGCAACAACTCAGTACAAGTGTAGGAGAACTGGCTCCAAGTTGCAGTGAGAATGAAGAAGAGAGGCAGACAGATTCAGGAATGCACAGAGAACAATGTATTGGGGACTTAATGGTGGTATTATCATGGCTAGCACAAGGCCAAGTGGATTCCCACAATTTGGGTCAGACGGAAAGAGGCTTATAAAGTGGTCAGGACTTCATGTACACCTGAATTACCACATGCCTTATTTATATCTAAACCCTTCCATTGTAAGTTGAAATTAAATTTATTTCATGGGATAGACTGCTAATATCATGCAACTTTCCTTTAAAGTGTAAATTAAGTGTCCAGTATGATACAAGCCATTGTCAAAAAGACATTTTGGGAAAACCTACACATTTAATATGCAGATTTTAAATTTTTATTAGGTTGCTGCAAAATTATGGATGGTTGCAAAACATATTGCTTTCTGTATTTATTGGACGGTTGACATAAAAACCTAATAAATTAAAAAGTTTAGATTGGCTAATGGGAAGACTTTTCACTGTTAGTCCTGTGATAGGAAATTATTGAATCAACAGTATCTAGTACATCCTTGGTTTTTATTTCATAGGATTTCAATTCTTTTCTCACCATTGAAACCAAATACATCCTTCTATTTCCACCCACCTGAAAAAGAGTCAGTTTTGCACTTGCTTGCTAAGTTCTTTTTCTAACTCTGCAAGCCTCAGGGAAACCTAATTAAAAGTGTTGGCTGCTACAAAATGATTTATCTTTAGTTAAGCTTGTCAGTTTCCCAGTATTTTGAACATGTGAGAATGTAGTGAAAGGACAACTATAATTCTACAATGTGTTTAGTTTGAATACATTGTTCATTTACTGTCAGTCAGTTACTTACAAAATCAACATCATTCTACTATAGTTTTCCTATATGCCTAACCCAGACCAGAAAACTGTAAAGCTGAATATTCAATGTAAAACTGAATATTTTATATTAAATTATGTTTATAAAAATGATTCATTATTGATTTCTGCTACCTCACTGATCTAGAGGTAAGCTTAAAATTTTAAGGTACTAAAAACAAAGCAGTGTTGTTCTTTATAGGAAGCACATCATAACTCAGAATAGTTTTAGGACCATAACAAGATAATTATATATAATATATATATTGTCCTTTTGTGATATATATGTATACATACTGTGATAGTCAATCTAGGTTGTCAACTTGACCTGATCATGACACACCCAAGATCATGTGACTTTGGGTGTGTAACAGCAGATTAAACAGAAAGCCTTGCCCTGAATGTCGGCAGCAGGATTCTGATAGGTGCGGACTTAGATAAAAGAGGGAGAAGCCGCATAGAACGTGTGCGACTCTTTCCGAGGAAAACGCATCTGCTCTCGCCTGAGATCATCGGCCGCCGGCTTCACCGTTTCTCTGAAGAGCTTCTTGATCTTCTCGGCTTCCAGCCCTTCAAACTGAAACTTCACCATCATTTCTCTGAAGAGCTTCCTGATCTTCACATCTTGGACTGGGACTGAATTAGTGGTTGCTCCAATCCTAAAACTCCAGCTCTTAGACCGTTCGACCAGCTACTGGTTCCTCTGACTCTCCACGTGCAGTCAGAAACTGGGACTACATTGCTTCAAAGTGTAAGCCCATCTGATAAATCCCTTTTTCAAATATACTCATTCTGTGAATTCTGTTAATCTAGTGAACCCTGTCCAATACACATACATATATATGTATACATACATATACATACATATATATGTATATATATACATATGTATATATGTATACATACATATATATATACATGTATATATACATATATATCACAATAGGACAAATTAAAACAGCTATCAGGGAAGAGAACTACTAAACACAGCTATATATTGTAAATTAAAAGAGCAAGATTAGTCAGTCTCAGAAAGTGAATAATTGTATTCTTTCTCTCATATTTGGAAGCTAGATAGAAATTGGGAAACAAAAGAGAACTCAGAGGGAATGATGGAGGACGTTTAGAAGAGGAAAAGGGGGGTAGAGACATAAAGAAGGTAACAATTTAAATAATTCCATGTATGTGTATGAAATTACCAATTCCAATCTCAATAGCATGTATGGGGAAGGTGAGGGAGGGTAGTGGAATCTGGATGGAAATGCACCAAGTGTTATGTGCATGTATATTCCTATCACTCTATTCCTCACTAGATGTACCATTAAATGCACCAACAAAAGTACAAAAATTATTGTTTGTAATTAAAAAAACATCCTGATTATTCATTAAATCTTTGTTATATGTTAAGTTCTATGCTAAGACCTTGACATAGAATTACTCATATCATGATTCTAGAGTTGAGTTCACATAGGAGGAATTTGGACATTGAATAGATTAGATAAGTTTCATTAGGTAACATGGTTAAGAGTTAACAGGACCTAGATTTATCCCTAAATGTGTCTAAACCTAAAACCCATGCTCTAAAAGAGGCAAAAATACTCCTATATATCACTGTTCTCTTACTTTAGTCTGCATCAGAATCATCTGGAGCTTTCTGGTCAGTTGATCTAGAGAAAGACCCAAGACTTCGGATTCCAAAAATTGCTCAGTAGCTGAAGCTGTTGTTCTGAAGATAATGCTTGAGAACCACTCCAATGGATTTTGAGGCCATTCCATATATATGATGATTCTGGACCATGAAGAGACATTTGTATTATGTTGACCACACTGTATATAAGAAAACAGGGAAAAGTTAAAAAAAACTTCTATGAAAGAAATTATTATTCAGAGGATTACTTTTCAGTTATCTGGAAAGACTTGTAAGTAGAAAAAAATTATCCCTAAATTTGTGCAAAACTACCTCCTGAATTTAGAACCAGTCCTTTTATGACATTTCAGATATTAATTTGTGGGCAGTATGATTATGTCAGAACAGCCTTGGGCAATTCCAATGGTTCATATAATTTTAAATGCCAATTTCAGAGCCTTAGAAAATGAAATTAAGATTTTGTTGTCAGTCTCTCCTCTCGAGTAAATGATAATCCCTGTTCCAAACTTTTTCTTACCTTTGTTTGCTGAAGATATTGATTCTTTTGTAATGCTATAAATTATTCTTAAACAAGCAATAGATTCTAATTAATTTATTTGTAGCTCACTTAAAAAAGAACAGTTTTTTTTAACTCAAAGTCTGCATTCTCATCTAGATGTCTGTCAATTCCTTAAGACATTAATTGGTGTCAAAACCTTCTTACAAATCTCTAAAGCAAACATTCTGTAAAGGTAAAAGGTAGGGTAAAGATGATCGAGATGCTGTGATAGAATTGTGTTTTCTTATCTCAGTGAAAGTAATGGAATCCTGGAAGTGTAGATGCCAGTTAGACACAATTTGTGTTCAGAGACTACATGGGCACAATCACTACAATAATGGTAATTAAAGATTTTTATGCTATTATTGATCCATTATAATCTCACATCATAATGTAGTTTATAGTGATAGTAACATACATGTATACAGCACCTAGTGAGCTTTGATTTGAAAGAATCTGTGATGATATTTAGTTGATTATAGGACTGCTTAAAATGAAATAGGTAAGCATCCTGTTCAGGCACTTATTTGTTATTTATAGGTAGTACAATCCCACTTTTGATAGAAGAAGCCTACCTTAAGTAGCACACCATAGTAGAGATTCACAGGTATTGTCTCACTGGACCAATGAAAGGCTAGCTAAGACTAACATCCATCAGAGTCAACAATCCATCTATTGCCTAAACTCCTAAGTTTACCTTTGAATTAATTCTCCAAGGATCACCATCAGTTCAGAGCCATAATCAAATAACTCACAAAAGTTCTGAGAGATTTTATTTCCAAAGGTCACTTTAATGCTAACAAGTAGTCATTTGAACTGGAGAATTAATTCACCACCACAATCCAACTTCAAAGAAAAACCTAAAGGAGTTTAGGCAATAGTTGGGATCTAAGAAAAGCTACTCAGAATTGTGGTACATGCTGTCTAGTCAATTGTACCCCCTTTCCCATCAGACATACATGTATGTGTATTCACAAGTACAGAGTCAGAGTTCCAATACACACAAATGTATGTATACTTTGAAAATGTGAAAGTCATCAGTGTTATGTCCATGCATGGCTGAATTAGATTAACACTAGTTGTAGCCAGTGAGTAGAGTGTAATATATGACTGGTTGAAAGGAAATTTGGTAATATAACTAAAAGACTTTAACTGAATATATATATTAACTTTCAAGAATTCCCATAATTCTACTTTTTCTAGCAAAACCATTGATTGACATTAATTCAGGAAATAGTGCTGTTAAAGAGGGAAAGTAGCAAGGCTGTTTTAAACATTGTGCAGGACCATCCTGATTGAAAGACTCCCAAATCCAGGGTGTTTCCACCAGAGAGAAAGTAATAAAATTTCCCCTGAATGAACAAAGACAAGGCTGAAGGAAAATCATATTCAGTGGCTATATCAGCCATGATGTTACCTCAACCATACTGGGCATATTTGTCATTGCATTAATTATCTTTTCGACACATATAAAAGTTTCTAAAGTGAATTTATTGATTAGAATGTGGGAAAATGCTTTTTGATATTTTTCTAATTAAAATCTGTATTTTATATTTAAACACACATCTTCAGGAAAACTACAAATAACAATACTTATAATAACTTATGATTTGGTAACAACAAAAAATAATGGATGCCATAAGAATAAAGATTAACAGCTCATTGTCTTCTGGTGTTTAGTGACAAGGATTGCCATTGATTCTTAAATATTAAAATACCATTGAAGCTGGGCGTGGTGGCGCACGCTTGTAATCCCATTACTTTGGGAGGCAGAGACCAGAGGATCCTGGTTCGCGGCCAGCCTCAGCTCTCTCTCTCTCTCTCTCTCCCTGTCTCTCTCTCTCTCTCTCTCTCTCCCTGTCTCTCTCTCTCTCTCTACTTAGTGAGGCCCTCCGCAACTTCGTGAGACCCGGTTTCAAAATAAAGTATAATAAATAGGGCTGGGGGTGTAGCGCAGAGGTAGAACGCCCCTGGGTTCAATCCCCGGTACTGCAAAAAAAAAAAAAAATATATATATATATATATAGCATTGCACAGCATCTTCTGTTTTTCATTGCACACATTCTATTTCTCTTACCATTGGTTACATGATTTTAACTCAGTATTAAATCTAAACATGTTAGCAAGATTTGCTTTTTAATTCATATTTATTGACACAACTTTATTTGAGTGAATTAAAGTAGAAATACATCAAATAGATACTTTTGGCATCATGGATTGGGAAAGGCCAGAGTAAATGTTATTTATTATCCATTTTAATCTTATTCTGTACTTAATTAAGACAGCTTCATTCAGGAGCTGTGATCTGACATTAATCTTGTTTTCTGAATATAGATGAAATATGAGCTTAATAAAAATTTTGTAACCTATCATCTTTAATTCAAACAAGATTTTTACCCCTTACAGTTTTAGCTTTTCCCAGCAGCATGGTAATGTCAGTTATCATTTATCTCTATAAAAAATTCTGAGAACATAAGAATCCTAATTTTTTTGCATAAAACTATGTTTGAAAAATTTCATCTATTTTCTGGCTTAGCCACAAAACTTCTCATAAAATGTTACATATGAGAGTTTTAAATGTGTCATGCATGCATATAAAGAAGGACATTGAGAAATTATTTTAATTTTTGTGAGCAAAGCAGATATGCAAGAAAAAGAAGAATATTTTTTACTTAGATTAAAAAAATGGTTTTATTAAATTGATTTTCTAAGTTATTTAGATATTTCCTCATGTGTACATCTATTTTGTCTTCTCAATATGGGTTATCTGTTTAAAGACAAATGCTGTCTATAGAATTTTTATTCCATTTTCCCAAATTCTATTTCTCAGAATAAAAATAAACAATTAGGTTTGGGGAGACATAATCATAGTCATTTTTTATTTACTCACATCACAAAATCTTATTTATTTGATATGTATATTTTATGGAAATTTTTACTATAAATTAGATGTTTGTCTTTTAAATTAAAGATAAAAATTGAAATCACTTATATATGACAATCTCTCTTTTACTTGCTGTTATTGACAACCTCATTAAGATCTCTATTCATAGTGGGGTATGGTGGCATACACCTGTAATCCCAGTACTTGGGAAATTGAGCCAGGAAATTGCAAGTTTGAATCCAGCCTCAGCAATTTAGTGAGAAACTGTTTCAAATTAAAAAAATAAAAAAAGGTCTAAGTGTAGTTCAGAGATAGGATCCCACTGGGTTTAATCCCCAGTACCATATACATATATTCATCAGATATAGGATTGAGTTCAAGATTTAGAGGAAATGAAAACTGGACATTCTTCACAGAATAGCACAGACATTTAATCAGAACTTAACCTTTATGTTTATGTTTAAGTAGCTCAATTATTTGTGTTTCATCAATGAAAACATTTCCAGCCTAAAAAACTATAAAAACCCTTATGGATTATATAAAAATGAGATTATTACATGCTTTTCCAAAACATAGTCCTAATATACATTGCTCATTTTCCCTTTGGATGGACTTTTTCCTGTTTTTTTAAAAATACATAGATTTTAGACAACTTATATAATAATTTTCATTTTTATTAGTTACTTTGATCTGATTTGCAAGTAGACTCTGGTCCAGCTAAGCCCAGGCGGTCCAGACACAACTTGACATATTTTTATCCTTTTTCAAGTGTGGTATCACCAAAGAAACTGCTTCCATGCTATCATACATGGTTCCAATATATTCTGATAGATTATATCAATCTATTATATTTACATCAATTCAAAACATATGTTCAAAACATAGGCCCAAACTTTTACTATTTGGCCAATATTAAAAGATTTATTAATATTTTCTCCTTAAAAATAATTCAGACATACAATGTTAATGCAAAGCTGAAAGTGTAAAGAGTAATAAAGTGCTGCCTCAGAAATCTTACCACTGAAACACTTGGATAAGCATCCTTTTAAACCCCATGAATTCAAATGTATAAAGTGGTCACATGTAGTAAAATAATCAGATAATACTAATTATTGTATTTGAAATATGTTTTAACTTACCTGATAGTATGCTAAAGAGAATTTTCTGTGTTTCTGATCATAGATAAGCATCATACATTTAAAGGTCTGCATAAAATTCTAGTGTAATGGACATATTACAGATTTTGCCAATTGGTTTCTTATGGCATGTAAGAAAGTGTAAGAGTGGAAGGATCGATGTTAAGATTTTAAAGAACAAAAGGTGAGAGAGGGGCAAATGACAAGGGAATAATCTAAAATATTTCTTCAAAATTATTTTGAAAAAATTTGTCTTCAAATTCTTCAAGAAAATTTTCCTCAGAATTAAGACAAATAAGTCCTTTAAGTTCTTTGAGAAAAGAGCATTATTTATACCCCTAAAATTTTAAGTGAACATTTTTTCATATAGACTTTTCTGTTGATGGCTATTAACTTCCTTCTATATATAAAGATGAAATGATTTCTTAATAGTCTGAATTCAAATGAATGACCAGTATCACAGTCATAGCCCCTTAAAGAAAAGTCAAGTATCCTACAAAGCGATACATAATTATTATACAACTGGAAGTAAGAATTCTTACACATAATTAATCTTGCTATTTAATCACCTAAACCCTGAGAAGATGAACAATTACTTCATGTGAAAGAGCAGAGCAAAGCAGAAAAGGGATATACAATTATCACTTAATTCTAGAACAAAAATGAATAGGAAAAAGGCTATGATTAACAAGTACCATCAAGTTGACATTTTTATAATAGTGATGAGTCTCCAGACATCAATATAATTGGCTTTTGTGCTTGAACTTATTGAAAAGAAAGACTAAAGAGTAGATTCAAAGGCACATACTGGATTTTGAAGTTTCCTATACCTCTGATTTGGGAGATGAAGCTCAGGCACTGCATATAAAAGTAGTTCTTATAGGGAAATATAGGTACTTGATTCACTCAAGAGATATTTATTGATCATGTACTCAGTGTCAGGCTCTACACAAGCATTCATGAGTTAAAGATTAATGACATAGTTCCTTTCATGAATGAGACAGCTCAAAATTATAAATGCTATCATAAGAAAGTGACTAAAGGCATTCGAATTAGAGAAGGTGATGTTAGTACTAGAATGAAAGTTTTAAGGAGAAATTTTTGTAAAGTAATGGAAGAGTTTGTAATTTTGAAGAAATTATATAGGAGATGCCATGTAGGGTGATGTTTGAAGTAACAAAAGAAAAAACTGGATCAGTAGATTATGGTCAGTTTGTAAAATATCTGAAATCTATATATTTTTAAGTGAAACATCTTCATATGACAGAAATAAAAATATTAGCAAATAGATGATTTGAACATGTTCTAAGATGGACATATGAGATTCTATTCAATATTTGTTAATTTCCTAAATAATACCATGTAGCTAAAAGAGATCACTCTATTATATGTAATATGTGTCAAACCCAAAGTAAGAACTGTAGTGCTTAGTGTTATTTTACAATTTCAAGTCAATTTTCACATTCCAAACTCAACCAGTTTTCTTTCCATTTTCTAGAAAGGATCTTCCTTTTAATAAATCTTTTTATCTTTCTCTAATGAATATTCTTCCATTAGTGCCCCACTTCAATATCAGCAATTTATATTAAAACAAATAATAAAAACTTCAAAGATGGGATAACAACCATTTAAATAATCTAACATAATATGAATGTCATATTGATAATACTGAAGAATCCAGTAGCTTTTATCCCCTTGTGATCCAATAAAAGAGTTGGAATTTTGATTGGGGTTTATAAGTACATGATATATTTTATAATTTCATCATGTATCAGGATGGGAACAATCCAAGATATCTGTGGTAGTCAATGACTTTTAAAACAAATCTTTGTCTATGGCAAATGCAAGTTTACACTACTTTCCATTGCTAGCACCAGAAGTTTTCCTGTAGATATTGCTGAGTCCCTTAAAATCAAATGTGGTCACATCATTCTATTTAATTAAAGTATATTGCTAAAAAATGCATATTTAAAGGATCCATATTGATTGAATAAAAAATGCAATGACTTTTCCACAAGCTTCATTTTCCCAAAAATCCCACTAGAAATTTCTGTTTTGCTGGATGTGGTGGTGCACACCTGTAATCCTAGTACTTGGGAGGCCAAGACAGAAGGATCATAAGTTCAAGACCAGCCTCAGCAATTTAGCAAATCTCTCAGCAACCTAGTGAAACCCTGTCCCCAAACAAAAACATAATAAGGGCTTGAGGTATAGTTCATAGGTATAATGCCCCTGGGCTCAATCCCCAGTACCAATAATTAATTAATTAATTATTAAGTAAATAGAAAAAAGAAATAAATTTCTGTAGAATAGATTCTTTTCTAGAATTTTTTTATCTGTGGCATTATCCTTGTTCTTTTCCTTTCTTAAAGTTTCTTCTGTATCTTTTGTTGATCTGCTCTCCAACACCACCACATTTTTTTCCACCATAACTTTTTAAATGTTGACTTTTGAAAGGCTTCATCATTTGCCCTTTTTTTCCTGCAACTAACTTACTACTTCTTTTTGAAATTAGTATTTTATTTAAGGACTCATTTGCAAATTTTTAGTTTAGTAAAATTAAGTCTTGGCTCCTCTTTACCAAGACAATGATTTGTTTCTTTATTTATCATCTGTTTTTTTATGAAACTTATTTGTTGTGTATCTATGTGTGTGTGTGTGTGTGTGTGTGTGTGTGTGTGTATGTGTGTGTGTAGGTCTCTACTATGATGTACTATTGAGGTAAAGGTCTTTTTAATATTTTAGTCTGTATACACTCCCAGAAAAGTGTTTCACACAGAGGAGTGGGTGCTTGAGAACATCTGTCTTGAAATCTCTCCATAATATTTTGTGTACTAAACTCACTTGTCTTAATGTCACATAAATAACACAGTAAACAGCGAGATCAGATAAACTGTATTTTTAAAATGCATATTAAATTTATCTATATGCTTTTCAAATTAAATTTCTTTTATTCAACTGTTTATCTCAAAATGTGATCAACTGAAATTTTGAAACATAAAACAATACCAATTAAGAAAACATGACATATAATTATTTTCAGCATATTATAAATATGTATGAAGGTATACTTACCAAATTATTTTATATAAATAATAAATATATTCAGATTTCATTCTTTTATGTTAACTATTTGATTTTATTAATTTATTATTATTATTATTATTATTAATTATTATTTGCCATACTAACATTGAGCTTTGCCACATCCCTACATAGCTTAGTTTTTAATGATTTCAGTGGTTAAATATGTGATGGAAATACTTTAAACTATTTGTGAGTTTTGAATAAATAATCTTATGATAAAGGATCTAAAGCATTCTTCAGTAAAGGATCTTTTAAAATTTTGTTATGTTAGTGCCAATTTTTTGAGCTCCTTAAAACAAATAACCCAATTTAAAAAATGGGCCATTGAACTTAATAGACACTTCTCAAAAGAAGAAATATCAAAGGCCAATAAATATATGAAAAAATTATCAACATCTTTAGCAATTAGGGAAATAAAAATCAAAACTACATTGATATTCCAAATAATGTCAGTTAAAATGGCAATCATCAAGAATACAAACAATATGAAGGAAAAGTGGTGGCACCATCTTGGCCAGACCACGTCGGCTGCTACCAGCATTGCAGCTTCTACACGCCACCAGCCAAGAAGCCAGAGACCTGTTGTAAGTTCAAAAACTGCAGATCAGCAGAGATGAAAGCAAGCAGTGGCTCGCTCCACACTCAAGAGACAAAACAGCGGCTGTGACAGCAGCTGCAGTGGCGCCATCTTGGCAGGACTTTGCTGGAGGCTAGTGGCATTGTGGCTTCTCCACAAGACCAATGGAGACACCAGCGACCTGTTGTGAATCCAGCAGCTGCAGAATAGCAGCAGTGAAGGCGAGTAGCGACTCGCTCCATGCGCAGCACAGAACCGAACTGCTGCATCAGCAGAAGAGGCCATTTTGGTCAGACCGAGCTGGTGGTCTACCAACATCGCAGCTTCTGCAGGTCACCAACAAAGAAACCAGGGACCTTTTCTAAAACTAGCACTGCAGAACATCAGCGACAAAAGCGAGCAGCAGTTCGAACCACACTCGGCAGAGTCCCCAGTGCCCAGAGGCCTGACCAGAACCTGTGGCTGTGGTTGAACCCTCCCCCTCCCCTAGAGGTTAAGATCAGTGCTCAATGAGACAGTAAGTCAAAGAGCCACCCCATGGGGAGACCACCCAGCACGGCCATAGGGACTCACGGGGTCTGAGACTGCAGATTGCCCTGGCGGAGGTGAGAGTGGGGTCTGCTGTGGTACATGGTAGACATGTGGATAAGCAGTCCCTGGTGACATGTGGGTGGGACAGACTTGCAGCCTGTGGGTCGCAGTGCCCTTAAAGAGTCCAGAGTCCCCAGGGATCACCACAGGGCATACAGCTTTTGTACTAGGGAAAAATTGGACCAAACCAGCCCTCTCTGTGAAAAATATGGAGTTCTGTGTTTGCACAGAATCGGGTCAAAGCAACATCCACCACTCCTGTAGGCAAAGACACACAAGCACAGGGCCCCCAGCTGGTGACACCTGCCATAGGTATAGACAGAGAGAGACACAGGGACAGCCCAAGTGGAAACTGTAGAGACCCATGCTTGCAGTGAGAGGGGCAATAGCAGCACTGGTCTCTTGCACAGGTAGTGAGAGGCACCAGGCAAGGGTCCCAATCACTGAAGGAGACCAAGAATTTGGCCTGAAAATGGATATTATACTGAGTAAGTGAGAATAACCATTCAGAAAAGGCTATTCATCTTTAAGTCTCACCTAATAGCAACTATCTACCTCCAGGATAAGAAACTATAAAGGGAGAGAGATTAGACATAGGAAACCAACAGAGAGAGAGAGAGAGAGAAAGAGAGAGAGAAATACAAAAAGCAACAAAGGTATAAATATAAAAAATGTGAAATCATGAAAAGGAAGAATAGCAAAGAAACAATGAGCTCCCACAACTCCACAACAATATAACCCACCAACACAGAAGTGTAAAGATTGTCAGAAGGACAATTCACTACATTAACAGTAGAAATGATACAGAATTTCCAAAAAGAATTCAGAGAGAGCCTGAAAGGAATGAAGGATCAAATAAAAAATCTGACACCCTGAACAGGAATTAAAAAGAACCTCTGAAGGAAATAAAGGATTCAATAATTGAAATGAAGATATCAATACAGACCATCAACAATACACTAGCCTACATCGAAAACAGAATCTCACTCTTAGAAGATGACCTCTCCAAAAATGAATGCATAGTATATAAATTAGAAAAAAAAATTGACAGCATGAATTGGATATTGCGGAGATCTCAGCCAGTCTTAAAAAAGCAAACCTAATAATAATACGCTAGAAGAGAGAATAGAAGCTAAAATCAAAGGAATCAAGAATCTATTCAGAGAAGTAATATTAGAAAATTTTCCAAAGGCAAAGAGGTTGACACACAGGTACAGGAAACATATAGAACCCCAAATAGACAAGATCAGAGAAGAGGTTCACCATGCCACATAACAATCAAATTCACTAATGTAGAAGCCAATGAGAGAATCTTAAAGGCAGAGAGAGTAAAAGACCAAGTAACATTCAGAGGCAAACCAATAAGAATCACTCCCGACCTTCCAAACCAAATCATGAAAGCCAAGAGGGCCTGAAGCGACATATTCCAAACACTGGATGAAAATAACTTCCAGCCAAGATTTATCTATCCAGCAAAGATATCTATCAAATTTGATGGGGAAATAAAAGCCTTCCACTACAAACAGAAGCTGAAAGACTTTATGTCTTCCAAACCAGCATAGAGGAAATACTCAGATTAATTACAAGGAAGAAATAATAAGGAAACACCAGAACCAGAGAAGCAGTGATTTCCATCAAACAACTAGGCAAAGAACAAACACTACCTCAAATAGAAATTAAAACTCAAAATATTAGGAATTAAAACCCATCATCTCAATAATCACACTGAATATAAATGGCCACAACTCCCTTATCAAAAGATATAAGGTAGCAAAATGGATTAAAAATCACAATCCATCTATATGCTGCCTGCAAGAAACATACCTTACAAGTAAAGATACGCACAAACATAAGGTGAAGGGATGGAGCAAGGTAATCCATGCTAACAGAACTTGAAAACAAGTGGGAGTAGCAATTATGATATCAGACAAATTAGAATTCAAACCTAAACTTATCAGAAGAGACAAAGAAGATCATTTCTTACTGGAAAAAGGAACAACCCGGCAAGAGGATATAACAATAATCAACATTTATGCCCCAAACATAGGTGCAACCACTTTCATAAAAGAAAATCTTTGAGACCTTAAATCACACATAGATCCCAATACAATAATATTAGGAGACTTCAACACACTTTTCACACCACTAGATCGATCTTCAAGACAAAAAGTCAGTAAAGATGCCTCAGAGCTAAGGAACACCATAAACCAAATGGACCTAGTAGACGCATACAGAATATTCCACACAACTACAGCTCAATTCACATTTTTTTCAGCTGCTCATAGAATTTTCTCTAAAATACACCATCTCCTAGGCCACAAAATGAGTACTAGCAAGTTCAAAAAATGTGACATAATCCCATGCGTCTTTTCAGACCATAACTGAATGAAACTAGAAATCAACTATAGGAAGACGCAGAGAAACCTCATAAACACATGTAGACTGAACACCACACTGCTGAATGAGGAATGATGGGTAAGTGAAAAAATAAGAGGAGAAATTAAGAAATTCCTAGAAACATACAAAACAGAGAAACAACATATCAAAATCTCTGGGACACCCTGAAGGCAGTATTAAGAGAAAAATTCATAGCACTGAGTGTCCACATAAGAACAAAAAATCACCAAATAAATAACCTAATGACACACCTCAAAGCCCTTGAAAAACAGGAACAGTCTAACCCCAAAGCTAGTAGAAGACAGGAAATTATTAAAATCATAGCAGAAATCAATGAAGTAGAGAATAAAAAAACAATACAAAAAATCAACAAAACCAAAAGGTGGTTCCTTGAAGAAATAAACAAGATAGATAAACCACTAGCCATCCTAACCAAAAGAAAGAGAATTAACCCAAATTACTAAAATAAGAGATGAAAAAGTGATATTACTACCGACAGCATGGATATCCAGAGGAATATCAGGAACTACTTTGAAAAACTATACTCCAACAAAACTGAAAGCCTATAAGAATATGACAAATTTCTAGACATGTACAACCTTCCTAAGTTGAATCAAGAAGATATAGAAAATATAAATTAGCCAATAGCAATCAAACAGATTGAAGCAGCAATAAGGAGCCCACAATCAAAGAAAAGCACAGATCCAGATGGTTTCCCAGGTGGATTTTATAAAACCTTTATAAAAGAACTAATCCCAATACTCCTCAATTTATTCTCTGAAATAGAAAGAAACTGGACTCTCCCAGATACATTCTATGAAGCCAACATCACATTGATACCAAAACCAAATAAAGACAGCTCAAGAAAAGAAAACTACAGACATATATCATTGATGAACATAGACACAAAACTTCTAAACAAAATACTATCGATGCACATTCAAAACCACATCACAAAAATCATACATCATGACCAAGTCGGGTTCATCCAGGGATGCAAGGCTGGTTCAACATACAAAAAACAATCCATGTAATCCACCACATGAACAGAACTAAGATAAAAATTACATGATCATTTCAATAGATGATGAAAGAGCATTTGACAAAATCCAACACCCATGCATGATAAGAACACTGCAGAGAATTGGAATAGAAGGACCATACCTCAACATCATAAAGGCAATATACAGTAGGCCCACAGCCAACATCATACTGAATGCGGAAAAACTTTAAAAGTTCCCCTTAAAAACAGAAACAAGGATCTTCGCTGTTTCCACTCCTTTTCAATATAGTATTTGAGACTCTAGCCAGAGAAATAAGGCAAGAGAAGGAAATAAAAGGAGTACAAATAGGAAAAGAGGAACTGAAACTATCTCTATTTGCAGATGACATGATAGTATACTTAGAAGATCCAGCAAACTCAACCAAAAGGCTCATAGATATGATCAACAAATTCAGCAAAGTGTGTGGATACAAAATCAATCTTAAAAAATCAGAAGCTTTTCTGTATGCCAACCATAAATCCACTGAAAAAGAAATCCAGAAGACATTTCCACTCACAATATCCCCCAAAACAATAAAATACTTGGGAATAAACCTAACCAAGGAGGTAAAGGACCTCTAAAAGGAAAATTTTAAGACACTGAAAAAAGAAATTGAAGAATATCTTAGAAGATGGGAAGATTTCCCATGCTCTTTGGTAGGCAGAATCAATATCAAAATGACCATTCTTCCAAAAGTGATCTATAGATTCAATGCAATAGTCATTAAATTGCAAAAGTCATTCTTTACTGACATATAAATCTCTGTCCTTAAATTCATTTGGAACAACAAAAAACCCAGAGCATCCAAAGTAGTTCTCAGCAATAAGAGCCATGAAGGAGGCATCACAATACCAGACTTCAAACTATACTATAAAGCCATAATAATAAAAACAGCATGGTATTGGCCCACAAACAGACACATAGGCCAATGGAGCAGTTAGAAGACTCTGAAACAAATCCACACACCTACAGTCAATTGATTTTTGACACAGGGGCTAAAAACATCCACTGGAAAAAAGATAGCCTCTTCAACAAATAGTGCTGGAAAAACTGGCTAACCATATGTAGAAAAATAGAAATAAACCCCACTTTCTCACCTAGCACAAGAGTCAATTCAAGATGGATCAAAGACCTAGACATCAGACAAGAGACCTTGCAGCTACTTGAAGAGGGCATAGGTCCAACACTTGAACACATTGGCACAGGTAAAGACTTCCTCAACAAGACCCCAAAGGCACAGGAAATTAAAATGAGGGTCAATATGTGGGATTGCAATAAACTTATGAGCTTTTGTGCAGCAAAGGAAACAATCAAGAACCTCAACAGAGAGTCCACAGAATGGGAGAAGTTTTTGCCAGCTCCTCCTGTGATAAAGAGCTAATATCTAGAATATACAGAGAACTTAAAAAATCACCACTAAGAAAACAAATAACCCAATCAAAAAATGGGCAAGTGAACTAAATAGACACTTCACAGAAGAAGAAATACAAATGGCCCATAAATGTATGAAAAAATGTTCAACATCACCAGCAATCAGAGAGATGCAATCAAAACTACCTTGAGATTTCACCTAACCACAATTAGAATGGCAATCATTAAAACACAAACAAAAACTAATGGTGGTGAGGATGTGGAGAAATAAGACTCTAATACACTGTTGATGGGATTGCAAATTAGTGCAACCACTTTGGAAACCATGATCCTCAGAAGAATGGGAATGAACCTCCCATATGACCAAGCAATACCACTTCTAGGCATCTACCCAAAAGAACTGAAACCAAACTACCAGAATAATGCATGTGTATGTATGTTTATAACTGCACAATTCACAATTGCCAAACTTTGGAGCCAGCCAAGATGCCCATCAAGTGATGAATGGATTACAAAACTATGGAATATGTACACAATGGAATTTTACACAACTCTAAAGAACAAGATTACATCATTTACAGGGAAATGGAGGGAACTGGAGAACATTATGCTAAGTTAGATTAGTGAGTCACAAAGAGTGAAAAATCAGATGTTCTCCCTAATATGTGGAATCTAGGGAGAATGGGACTTAGAAGGGACTCCAGACAAGGGAGAAAACTTTAGATGAGCAAGAAGGTGACCTAACTTAGGGAGATGGGAGGGGGGAATAGGAAAACACTCTAATGCACATGATGTATATATACAAACTTATCAGAGTCAATCACTATGCTGAGCACAAAAAGGAGGGAAGGGGGAGGGGATACGGTGGGATTTGAGGGTGGGCTAGATGAGCAATGTGTGCATGCATGCTTCTGATATCCTGATACATCAAAATGTATAACTACAATGCACCAATAAATGAATATAGAGGCCCTCTGCAACTTAGTGAGACCCTGTTTCAAAATAAAGAATAAAAAATAGGGCTGGGGGTATAGTTCAGAGGTTAAATGCCCCTGGGTTCAATCCCCAGTACCACAAAAAATAAAATAAAGGAAACCAAACCACCCCCAAAAGTAAATAAATAAATAAAAAGAATACAAGCAATAAATGCTAGTGAGGATGTTGGAGAAATGGGACACTTATACACTGTTGCTGGGATTGCAAATTAGTACAACCACTGTGTGGATCAGTAAAGAGGTTCCTCAAAAGACTAGGAATGAAACCACCATATGACCCAGCTACACCACTCCTGAGTATGTTTCCAAATTGGAGTTAGAATACTATAGTGATACTTGCATACCCATGTGACCAACCAAGTTATCCATCAACAGGTGAATAAAGAAAATGTGGTTTATACACACAATGGAGTTTTTCTCAGACATAAATAAGAAAAAAATGCCATTTGCAGGAATATGGATGGAACTGGGGAACATTATGCTGTGATCACCCAGTCCCAGAAAGTCAAGGATCCTATGTTTTCTCTCATATGTGCCATCAAAAGATAAAGTTGGAAAGAAAAGGGAATTCAGAAAAATGAGGAAAGAGATGAGTAGAATATTGGAAGGGGATCAGAGGGGGGAGGAAGGTTGGGGGAAAAGGTGGTTTGAGGAACTAAACAGACCAAATAATATCATGTTCATAAATGAAAATATCACTACCAATCTCACATGTACAGTGAGAGGGGAGGGGGGAGCAGGGTGAAATGGGAGGGAAACACAAGAAATGCTGTGTGCATATGTAAATATATCACTTTGGATCTCACTGCAATGTATGATTACAATGCAACAATAATTACTTTTAAAAATAAAATTCATAATTTAAAAAATTTGTTATGCTCAGTGTTTTTCAAATGCATTTATGCCACAAAATCTTGTTGCTGCTGTTTGTTTGATTTATCATTGAGATGATATTCTGCTGGCATATTTTTAACATAAAAATCATAATCCAGTTTGCATTCAACAAGGTAGATATTTCACATATGTTGTAATAAAAATTCAAGAAATGTATTAAATGCAAATCCTGACAACAATATAAATTAATTTATTCCTACAGGGCCAGATAATTAATTCATTATATAAGATCCCTTTGAATAATGAATTTATTTTTTGTGTACATTGTCTATTTCTTGTTTCAAGGAAGCACGGGAGCTACATTTCTGCCTTCATCCTTAATGCACTTTCTGTCAGTTCCTACATCAATCATTATCATTTTTTGTTGTGGCAGCTCTTATTCTCACACCTTACATTCAGGCATGATAAGTAGTTTCCTTAAGGCATATCAAGAGCATGTAGTAATAACTCATAAGTGGGGCAACCTCATTTCTTTAGAATCTATATTTGAGGTGGGTCTGTAATGAGACCAGGAAATCAGGTCATTTGTAAATGAAGTATAAGGGAATAAGAAATGTGCTTCAATGCACATTAGCTAATGTCACACTCTTCTCATAAGACAAAAATGTTGAATATTCAAAATATGATAGATTAAAGATATCAATTCACTCACTAAACTCTTTCCCTCATCTTTTCCCACCTCTTATTTCAGTCTCCTAGCACAGTCCATTGGGTAAAATAAAAGTGATCACCTGACAAATCCATTCATATGGCAGTGTCACAGGACTACAATGATCCAGATAATGTATTCCAGAGAGAATGAATCCAGAAAAGTGAACACTAATGATTACAAAATTAATTCCTTCAATTAAAAGCAAATACACTGCAGCAACACTTAATAACATGAATACTAGATAAAATTATTTTACAATCCAATTAAATCTCAACAAGATATGCTGAGGCTATGATGGTGTTTATTAAATTATCTTTGAAACTGTTATGCAAATCAGATCCAGACCTGAATATAATATGCTAATTCTGAGTTATATCTACATGAAACACTTGTAATACCCTAATTAAATCAAACTTTTGTTTGGTCACTGTTAGGCAAGAATACCACACTATATCAAATTGAATTTGAAGGGTTAATTGTTCACTTTTTTGTGTATGAATAAAGCTTTTTAAGTTCAGAAACATCCATATACATTACCTATTCCCCTTCATTTCAAATTCATTTCAGGCAATCCAATGCTTTAAAATTGAGGCACAATGTCTATTTTCACATAATTCCTCTGCCATTTTATAAAAAACAGAATTTCCAATGGCTTGTTAGCATAAACCAATACACACACACACACATACACATGTCATTTATGTGATTTAAATTTTGAATTTTCAAATGACTTTTGCATCTTAATAGTCATTCCTGACAAAATCTCTAAAGAGAATGACTGAAAATTTAGCAATTGATTGTGTACTGTAAATGGACAAAAGATAAATATTTCCTTTTGTTCCATTTGTTTGTTTTTAGATTCATGTTTTTTTCAGTCTAGTGTCCTCTGTCATACCAACAGAGTTGCTTATTTTTCTGTGAGAAGCATTCATGCCTTCAATTTTGAGTCTCAAACATCTGTAACTGTTATCACCAGAGATGACATTTTGGGTTATTCCTAGAATGTCATTTTGGCCTCAGGATTATGGGGGCAAAAGTAAACACCTATGTACAGCCTACAGTTAATGATTCAAAATCTTTGCCATTCTTGCAGACTGAGATTTATTTTAGTTTTCATTTTAGTTTAGTAAGTTTTAATGAATATATTTATAGTATACAGCATGAAGTTATGAGATGATATAGTCAAATGGTTACTGTAGTGAAGCAAATTAACACACTCATCATCACCCACAGTTATTCTTTATGTGTGTGCGTATGTGTGTGTGTATGTGTGTGACAAGAGCAACCAGGAGCTACTTATTTGAAGTAGCAGATTTGTAGGATGGACTACTCTGAGATCTACTGTAAGCATGAAATCTATATAGTTACTAATAGTGTGTTATATTTGGGAAGCAAATTGGGGAAATGTTTACTCACCCAGATTTTTGTATTATGTATTATTCAGCTTTCTGTCACTATATTAAATTACTTGAGATAATTAATTTTTAGTGAGAAAAATTAAGCCGGGCAGGGTGGCACACACACACCTGTAATCCCAATACTTGGAAGGCTGAAACAGGAAGATCACAGGTTCGAGGACAGCCTCAGCAATAGTGAGACTCTCATTAACCTATTGAGACCCTGTTTCAAAATAAAAATAAAGAGCTGGGCGTGGTGGTGCATGCTTGTAATCCCAGTACTTGGGAGGCTGAAACCCAAGGATACGGGTTCACAGCCAGCCTCAACTACTTATTAAGGCCCTCCGCAATTTAGTGAGACCCTGTTTCAAAATAAAGAACAAAAAATAGGGCTGGGGTGTAGCTTGGAGGTAGAATGACCCTGGGTTCAATCCCCAGTACCGCAATAAATAAATAAATAAATAAATAAATATATATAATATATATATTTTATATATATTTTAAATTTTATATATATATATATATATTTTTTTTTTGCTCACAGTTTTGGAGGTTTCAGTCTATGATCAACTGCCTCAGGCCTGTGATGAGTCAGCACATCATGGCAGAAGGTATGGTACAGAAAAACTGCTTATACATTTCATAGCCAGAAAGCAAAGAAACCAAACCAAACAAACAAACAGCAGGTGGGGGTGTGCCACCAGTGACCTAAAGACCTGTCACTAGAATCCAACCCTTAAAGGTTCAACCACCTCCCATAGTCCCATTAAGCATACAAACTATAGCATGCTGTTTACCTTTTTAATTTTAATTTTAAGAAACTACATAATTAAGTCTGATTTAAAGAGACATGAAAAATAATACTGGTGTTCTATGACACAGTAGGGTGATTTTGTTTTCCAGAGAGCTATAAGAAATGATTTTGAGTATTGATTTCACCATAAGAAGCATGATGACTGTTTGAGGGGATAGATATGCTTAACAGGTTTTAAACATCACACAATGTATACATGCATTGAAATATCACAGGGCACCCTCTTATCTGTACAATTTTTATCTTTTTATTTATCATTTTTAGATCAGTTAAAGCCAAGTGCTGAGTCACATGCTTAGGTTACCAGGAGAAAAAAGCAGGGGGCAGGAGGCTAAGGCGGGAGGATCATGAGTTTGAGTCCAGCAATGTAGTGAGAACCTATCTCAAAAATAATAATAATTTTAATTTAAATATACGTATATTTATGTTGTATATAATGCATAACTATATATTTTGTGTGTGTATATTATATACACATAAAATACATATATATACTAATGAGAAAAATCAATAAAAATCAATAAATGTAATACATATTTATGAGAAAACCAACAAAGTTTACTGATGTGCCCAGAGCTTAGTAAGAGTCCCAAACTATTTACCATCTCAGTGTTAACAAAGAAAAGGTATGTACTGCAGGAACCTCAGCATTTCTAAATCATGGGACCTCAGCAAAATAGCTGTGATACTTGACACAGGTGAGACAATCAATGTCAAATGAATATTGGCTGTAGCTGGGGTTTTCTGAGGGAATAAATAACAAAGCCTCTCTCTCCTCCTCAATATTTTTGTGAAGCCTCCTGCGGGCAGGATTCTCCTGGAGGACAGTCCATGGAGGTCAGCCTTGGGGGCACAGAGAAGGAGGGAGCGGGGAGAGTGGAACTAGCAGGTCACACAGAGCACAGGGAGCATACACTCTCACTTCACACCCAAGGATGTGTTTTAATGTTGAAAATATTGATTTTCATTTCAATTTTCTTTTTCTTAGCCTGTCCTATGGCTGAGTTTTTTATGCAGTACATCAGTGAAGAAAGGTAATTAAGAACTGATTTACTCTAAATCCTACATTCAAAGTTAAAAATTTCCTTTCACATGCAGAAATGTAGGCACCAGGGTTTGGTAAAGGTAGGAAGAAGGTTGGATAGGGAAATTTTTATTTACAAGTTGAAATAAATCTCATATTTTTTCTTCAGAGATATAGTGGGGTGGAGGATCAAAAGAAATTCCAAAATTATGGAAGATGGAAGCCTCACATAAGTGATAGCTGAATTTATCTATTCATGTATACCATGTATACTTACTACCTGGGAATGATTCTGGCATATATTATACATTCAACATTTGTCACATTGATCATAATGAAACATTTTACTTTCAGTACTGTTACTAGCTGGGTAGTGTGTGTGTGTGTGTGTGTGTGTTTGTGTGTGGTTCTGGGAATTGAACCCAGGGGCATTCTAACTATGAACTACACCCCCAGCCTTATTTTTTTAAACAGGGTCTCACTAAGTTGTGGAGGGCCTCACTATGTTGCTGAGGCTAGCTTCAAACCTGTGAACCTCCTATCTCAGTCTCCCAAGTACTGGTACTACAGGGGTGTGCCACCTTGCCTGGCTCTGGTATTAGCTCTCTTGATAAAGTCATTTTCTACTCTGACTCTTTTTTTTTTTTTGTCTACCAAGTGTGACCAGAACTACCAAGTAAGGTTAAGGATTCTATAATAATCGATATTGAGTAATATAATTCTGTCATACTTTTAAATCACACATATCAAATATCAGTGATTTCATATAGCTTAACACAATTCATTGTCAATCTCCTTTATGAATTCTAATGTGGAAAATTTTAATAAAAAATTAATAGGGCTTTCATTTTAAGTTCAAGCATTTCTATTAACTTAGGTAATAAGATTTTGGAGGCTAAAAGAATGTTGTAATTTCTCTTTTTCATTTTTCTTAAAGCTTTTTTTTTAATTTTTGGTGCTGTGGCATTGAACCCAGGGGCATCATTCTACCTCTGAACTACACCTCCCTCCAACCCCTATTTTACTTTTTATTTTGAAACAGGTTCTCACTAAGTTGCTGAGGTCCTCCCTAAGTTGCTGAGGCAATCCTCAAACCTGCAATCCACCTGTCAGCCTCTCAATTGCTGGGATTACAGGCATGCGCTGCCATGCTTGGCAAAGCTACTATTCTTTAACATTAATTGAATGGTATGTTTATGCTGAGCTCCATGCTAAGTACATCAGTTGCTTTTTTCTCATGATATTGAATTACAGATGTAGAAGGTTGTTTTCTTAACAAATCAATAGCGTAAATCAGTTGAGTAGGAAAAACCACGTATCTAAACATTCTCCCCGTAATCTCATGCAGAAAAATGTTGCTCAATATGCTCACAAACCATCTCCTTTCTTACAATTTTAGATTTCAATTGATTAGATTTTTTACTCACTAAAATATAATTGCATTACAGTCATGCTTCCTTGAGAGAACAATTTAATTGGCATTTCAGAGTTTTTGAACTATTCAAGCCATAAATTTAAAGACATATCTTAATTTAGTTCAATAGAAAAAATGTCATTTTAGCCACGACTAGATCTGAACTCTGATCTTTGAAAGGGAGTCCTTATTTTCCATCTGTTTCAGTCATCTTTTTGGCATGTGGGCCTGCAACAAATGAGCAAAGTGCTCTGAGAACAGTCCAGGTAGCATCCATTTTTCTTGGTGAAGCAAGGGCATGATGTGGTAATGTTTACAAATTTTATTCTCTGGACAAAGGAAAACTATATCATTCTTGCTATTGGGAGAATTTTGATATTGGGCTATTTTTCTTTGGGGATATTTTAATACCATTGTTTCTAAGTTATAGAATATGTAGAACAAAAAGAATTTATAAAACTATCTTCTAGTCCATGGGCCTGATAGGTTCCACTGCTTCTTATTTTGTAAATAAATTTTTTATTATTTAAATCCAGCCACATCCATTTATTTAAATATTTTCTATGCTGCTTTCACATTACAATGGCAGAGTTGAGTAGTTGCAACCCACAGACATGGTGTGGCTTGAAAGGCCTAAAATATTTACTAGTGGATGGTTTAACACAGATGGCCAAAGCTCTCTGGAATTTATGCATTGCACAGATAAAGGCACAGGAGTAGACACACTGACAGATTTAGAGCTGTCTTAGGAGCTTTCATCATACCATGATCACACTCCAAATTCTTGTTAAAATACTGACCCATAAAAGCTCTCATGCAGTGAAAACTATTTTGTAGTTGATGTGAATCTTGCTAGGTCAAATAAAGTATCAATAAATAATGATTTATTTTAAGAATATCATCACACTTTGTACATAATAAGTTTCATTAGTAGTTAAGTTTTGGTCCATTTTTTGAGTACAAAAACTGCAGATACATTGATGAAAAACATAAATACACATAGCTCCATCCCTCAAGGTTCAGCACCTTTTTGGAGAGATGGAAAAAAATAACAATTGAAAACTGTGTTTAAATACTACAGAAACTTAATTGCAAAGGATTACATAGCCCCTACAAGGTGAATCTAACTCAGTTTGCTGGGGGATAGTGAGGCATGGTCAGAAATGGGAGTCAGGATATTTTTAATCTAAGTCTTACCTTTCAGTCTTTTTCTGTAGGTTAATAATATAAATTTTAAGAATACACATGGCTCCTTACAGAAGCACCATTGATGGGCTCCGATATTGGAAAATATCTTATATCTGTGGTTGGTTGAAATCCCAGGATCACGTTCTCCATTTCCACCCTTCATTTTGGGGACAGTAACAGGTAGTTTTGTGTGCTGATTTGATTAGGTCATGGGATGCATAGACATGTGGTCGAGCATTATTGTTTATGTTTCTGTAAGGAATTTTTAGATGAGCTTAGCATTTAAATCAACAGCCTTAAGAAAGTAAATTATTCCCACTGGATGTGGTGGTGGCACATGCCTGTAATCCCAGTACTTGGGAGGCTGAGACAGGAAGATCACAGGAGGCTGAGACAGGAAGTTCACGGACAGCCTCAGCAACTTAGTGAGACCCTGTCTCAAAATAAAATATATAAAAAAATTAGGGCTGGGGATGTAGCTCAGAGGTAGAATGCCCCTGGGTTCAATCCCCAGTTCCTAAACAAAAACAACAAAATACAAGAAAAAAAAAAAAGGAAAGAAAGTAGATTATTCCCCACAATGTGAATGAGCCTCATCCAATCAACTGAAGGCCTGAATGGAACAAAAACTAATCTTGCTCTAAGTAAGAAAGAAAGCATTCTCCTTCCTGATAGTCTCCAAAGAGGAAACATCAGCTCTTCCTGCTTCACAGTCTTTGTACTGAGACATCAGTTCATCAGTTCTTCCTGTTTCTATAGCTATTACAGATATTGAGATTTGAACTTACACATTCACTCTGAAGAATTTGGGCCTGAAATCCTCCACAATCATATGAGACAAACTTTTACAATAAATTCTATCTCTATATGTATGGTAAAAAGATAGGTAGATAGACATATAGGTAGATGATAGATAGATAGATGATAGATGATGATGGTAGATAGATAGATGACAGATAATTGATGGATGATAGAGAGATGATAGATGATAGATAGGTAGATGCTAGATAGATAGATGCTAGATAGATAGATAGATGATAGATAGATAGATAGATAGATAGATAAATAGATAGATAGATAGATAGATAGATAGATGATAGATAGAGATATCCTATTGTTTCTGTTTCTCTGGAGAACCCTGACTGATACAGGCAGTTAGAACTCACACATTTCCTTTTTATGATGTTTGATCTGACTAGTAATACATGCCCTACTCATTATAAATGTGCTGAGGGACTAGAGAGATAATTAAGTCTAAATTTAATTTTCAAAGGCTGCTCCTTATTGGAGTACTCTACATTGGTGATATGGAGATAATGCTGTGTTCCACATGACTGGTGTGAAACACAAATAGAGAAAGCAATGGTGTGGATGTACCTGACCCCTTCCATTAGTATTGTCAAATTTGTGAGAAAGTTGAGTTTGTTCTTTAAAACTATTTATAAAGAATAACTTATTAAAAATTCATATCATTTAAGTCTACAACAGCCATATTCACATTACACAGTATTTCAAGTTGGCTAATAACATTTTATAATAGCATATTCACAGAAATAGAGGTGAGATAATTGAGATAATTGTTAATGTAAATTATCATAGTGATAAATGTATCATGTTCATAATAAATCATATCCTATACTTTGTAGATAATTAGGGCAGATTTTTACAAACTAAATATTCATAATTTCCATAGTTCTTTTTAAACATGTAAAAATAGACATAAGAATGCAGAAATCTAGTATTTTCAGCATGATTCCACATCTGAGTAATTCTTAGCTTTATATGATCTCACATAGCTGATATCTATCAGCTTTCACTATAAATATTTACATTTTTAGTAACCAATTTAACACTACAAGTGGCAAATAGGTAATGTACTATTTTGTACTGTTTTACTTTCATGGTTTTTAAATTTAGTTAACTGAATACCTTTAAATTCATCAAATATACTTTTTTAGTATTGTTAGAAACCAATGCAATGGCAAAACTTGATTTCCTCTCTTGTCTTGCCCTTTTCTATTTCCATGACATTAGTCAACCTAAAATCTCTAGGCTTTACTTTCTCATCTGTAAATTAAGAGAGATGATTTAGGTGATCTCTAGAGTTTCATCCAATTCCAAAATTCTGCATTTTTTATTTAGAGAATTTATGCCTAATTTGTCCAGTTTGGCCCTGCATTAGTCAAATTTGTCACGTAATGGTCAAATCTTACCATCCTTTTGAACTTTAAAGTAAATTAATTTTTTATGCATGTACACTGATAATTCAGCACAGAGTGGTCTCATTTAGCTGCAAATGTCTTTGAAATTGATGTTTTTCTTATGTTCCAGTAGGGTAAAATGTGCTTCATTTCTCAATATTGTTTTAAGTAGTGGAGGTTTCAAATTTATGTTCAGTTGGTATCTTATGTGTTTGCTAATGTACAACAAAAGGAAATAGTTGTTATAGTATTTTATTGGCCATGACTACATATAAGAATTCATTAATTTCAGCTATAAAGGTACTAAAATTCATTTGGTCACTTGTAGTTATTTACCATGCTGAAACATACATCTCATCTCTCCTCAATTGTTTTTATCTTTCTATTTTTAAGTTATTTCCAATTTTTTGTTGCAAAGAGAAACTATATTGTTTTTTAATCTTGAAGTTCTGCCAAAGTAAGATGCAGCAAATATACTAGTGTAAATAAAATAGTAATAAAGAGAATGAAAATTGGCAACAGGATCCAATCTAAGAATGTTATAAGTAAAGACTATACAGTAGTCAAGTTTATATATTTTTATGAATTTTTATTTTTCAATACTTTATAAAAAGTATTTCACTAGTAAATTCCAGTTTTTCTGAGCATATTTTCTACAGTGCATAAATAAGGAGAACTAAAGGGTAAAGTAAGATGATTGGCAAAATGATACCCACAAATATACTTATACACATGCACACTCACACACACATGCACATTCAAATATTTCCTAATCCCCTTTATCCCTACTGCAGTGATTTACTTCAGTATTATACAGATACAGACAATTTAAAAAAACTTCAAAGATGTAATGTTCCTTTTCAGAACCTGCAGGATTTTTACTTTTTAAGTAAATCCCGACAATAGTCATTCTCACAACATCATGTATTTTGTAGTACACTGATTTTGTTAGTTTGTTCGTTTGTTTGTGGTAGCAGAGATAGGAACCAGGAGCATTCTACCTCTGAGCTATAGCCCTATTTTATCTTTTTTATTTCAAAATAGGGTCTCACTAAGTTGCAGAGTGCCTCACTAAGTTGCTGAGACTGGCTGCAAACCTGTGATCCTCCTGTCTCAGCCTCCCAAGTACTGGGATTACAGGCATGCACCGCCACTCCTGCCAGTATATTGACTTTATGCTGTGATACTTCACATTCACTTTTTTCAATCATATTTGGATATCTATCTCAGCTCTAGCCTGTAAGCTTCATTTGAGCATAGACCATTTCTATTTTTGGTCACCATTGTATGCTATTCATATAAAGTGTTGCCTTGCAGATGAGCCTAATAATTATTTATTGAATAAAGGAATGTGTGACTCCAGTGACATGGCTCAGTAAAAATGAATGGAAGTAAAATGGTACCAGATATTCTATCCATACATTTTTACAACATTGATAAATATCAAACAAAGTGTAATTCGCGATTTTATTATTTTCAAATTTTTTGGAGAGTGAGTTCATGCAATGGGTGGAATATTGGTGAAGACATCTGCTAAAATTGCTTCCAGATTAAGATTCTGACCTACAAATATGCATGTTTAATAAGAATGATTGTATAAATATGATGTGGATGAGTTCCAATAGCTTATCTTCCTATGTACTTTAAATATTGATAGGGACATTTTAACATTTTCTTAAACAATTATTATTTTTATTTTGAACATTTAGGAAGTACTGAAAAAAATCATTAGTGCATTGTTTTTCTTTTTCTTTAATGTGAACACCTGATTCTACTTCTCCCTGTTACATGATAAAGAAATATTCACAGCAACTAAATATAATGTGCATTTTTATAAAATGAGGAATGATTTATCAAGATAAAAATATAACCCATTATGAGATATTACTAATTTAACATATAGGCATATTCATTAGTTTATTCCAACATTTAATCTACTGGAGTTTTTTTTGGGAAATCAAATCAATACAAATAGAAATAAGGAAAAAGGTGATTTGGACCTTAAAATTAAGTTTCTGAATCTGCTCCTCATATAGTAGCCTGCAAAACAATTCAGATTATTTTTCTGTAAGTGAAAAATAATATAATCAACCTACTAGTTTAGTAAAAAAACATGTCCAAATATAAGAAAATGTACATAAAAGTTTAATAAAGATATTCAATACATTTCAGGTGTGCATGTGTGTGTGCATGTGTGTGTGTGTGTGTGTGTGGCGTGGTACTGGAAGTTGAACCTAGGAACATCTACTTCCAAGCTTCTTCCTCCCCAGCCCATTTAACATGGTCTCCCTTGGTTGCTGAGAATCCCACTAAGTTGCTGAAGTTGCTCTTAAACCTGGAATCCTGTTGTATCAACCTCCCAAGTACTGGATTACAAGCATGCACCACCACCCCCAGATTAAATTTCAATTTTAATGAGAAGAGGTTTCTCATTTTTTAAATTAAAATCACCATCCATTGAAATATCAAAATGACCAAAAGAGTCATTTTCAAAATGAAAATAATATTCTAGCACTGGCTTCTTCTTTTGAAATTTAGTTCATTACATTCTTCCTGTGAAGTCTTTGTTTCCCAAAGTCTCAATCATGTAATGGTTTATGTCTTTATTCTATGATTCATTCATTTTTATGTGCTAAAAAATAAGTACAAATGTGCAAGGGGAAACATATTAAAATGCACAGGACATTGTTCTGATGCACCCCTGTAATCCCAGTACATGGCATTTGGGAGTCTGAGACAGGAGGATTGCAGGTTCAAGGACAGCCTCAGCAATTTAGCAAGACCCTATTTCTTTTTTAAATACCTGTATTGGTACATTATAATCTCACATCATAGTGATATTGACATACATGCACAGAGCACTTGGTGAGCTTCCCCTGGCTCCCTCCCCACTCCACCGCCTTTCCCCATACATGATAATGAGATCGGCATTGGTATTCTCACACATGTACATAAAGTCAATAGAAATGTTTCCTTCATTAATTCTCCCTCTTCCCCCTCACTCTCCCCTGCACCACTTCCCTTGCTTCAGTAGAGTTTCTCCTCCATTATCTAAAGTCCCTCTTGTATCCTGATTACTCCCTAGCTTCTGCATATGTGAGAGAACATATGACTCTGTTTCAAAATTGAAACTAAAAAGGGTTGAGGGTGTAGCTTGGAGGTACAATGACCCGGGGTTTAACCCCTAGGACAAAACAAAACACAAAGCCCTCTGCCATGCATGAGCTTCTTGAATTTTCTTAAAGTTTATTTAGTTGTTACCCCAAAGTTAGAAATATGTGAATTCAAGCCGTGTGTGGTGGTGCATGCCAGTTATCCCAGCAACTCTAGAGTGTGGGTCAGGAGGATCTTGAGTTCAACTCAGGACTGGGCAATGTGGCAAGACCTCTTCTTTGAAATAAATAAATAAATAGTCTGTGTTCCAGAAATTAAATACTATCAACTAAAACTTTTTCTTTCACAAGTGAAAAGAATACATCCAGTTATATATAAGATACTAAAATATTTCCTTGTGTCATATCCATGATTGTATACATCATGTTGCACTTGAAATAAAGTTAAGATCAATTATAAGAATGTCTCCTCTGCAAGATGTAGAAAAATAGAGCCACAAATATTAAGAACCAGTCCTTATGGATTCTTTCTAAAAAATTAAATAAAAATGCCTTAATTCCATGTATCTCTTCTCTTTTCATTTGAGAACTAGATATTGCAGTTTGGAAATAAACATGAGTGTAAAGCTCTATACATGTTTGAGTTAATAGTTTTCTAACACTTAATTGTTTCTGCTTATTTATAATATATTATGGTAAATTTTCAGCACGTGTAGCTAGGGCCATTGTTATAATTACTCTTCTGATTATCTAATAAATGTTTAACATCTCATTTGTTCAGATTATGACCTAAAGTCCACATGTTACATTTACTTAATGTGTCTTAACATTTTAAACTCATTTTCTTGATAAATAATCCAACATATATATATATATATATATATATTATTGTACATCAGAATCACTCTTTCCACCCCTCTTGTAAAAGGTAACAACTGTTTTAATTTCTGCCATGATAAGTTTTGCACATAAATAATAATTTTGAAAGGTACATTTTAAAGAGAAAATTGCTGGGTAATAACATATACATATAAAATGTATATATATATATATATATATATATATACTCACAATCACAAAAGCATACATATATATGCATATATTGCCAAACAATTCTAACAAATTATACTCATGGTAGCATTATGTGAGAAACTCAATTTCTCCATAGGCTTGACAGCCCTTGCAGTTTCACCATTCTAAATATCTTTGTTATTCTAGTGGGTTTGTAATGGTATATAATGGATCTCATTGTAGTTGAATTTACATTTCTCTGATTAGTAATGGAGTTAACCATTTGGATATCCTTTTAAAATCTCTTGTATATTTGTTTCTGGGTGGTTTTTGTTGGCTGTGTATAATGCAAGACTTCTTCCGCTCTTTGGCTTATCTTTTCACACTTATAAGATTTGTTTTTAATTAACAGAATTTTACATTTTGTCTTTCATTAATTGTATAAATTTAAGTTGAAAAACATGATATTTAGATAGATAGATGATAGATAGATAGATGATAGATAGATAATAGGTAGATGATAGATATAGAGAAATAATTACCACAGGCATGCAATTTAATATATCCATTATCTCACATAGTTATTTGAGTGTGTGTGTGGGGGGGCAGAAGCAGATAAAATCTACCCTCTTTGGAAATTTCCAGTATACATCCATGCTGTACTTTAGCTCTTTATATTAATTCATCCTACATACCTGCAACTTTGTAGCATTTGACCTCAATATCACCTTTCTTCACCCGCCCACCCACCTTCACTTCTGGTATCTCTGTTCTATTTTATTCTATTCTCTGTTGCCAGGTATTCAATATTTTAATCATTTTTTATTCCAGTTAAAAAAGAGATCATGATATATATTAATTTCAGTGTATGGCTTATTTCACTTAACATAATATCCTCTAGACTCATCTATGTTGTAGAAAATGACAGTATCTTCTTTGCTAAGGCTGCATACTATTCTGTTATATATGTATACCATTCTGCTTTGTGTATATATATATATATATATATATATTTGTATATATATATATATATATAAATGAATACTATTCTGTTTTGTGTTCATATATATACATAAATGAATGAACGATTTCTTTCTCCACTCATCTGTTTATGAAAAATGCAGGCTGTTCCCATTTCTTGGCTGTCATGAATGATGCTGCAATGAATATAAGTACAGATATCTCTACATGATGCTGATTTTATTTCCTTTGTTTATATAATTTACCGAGGAATTCTTAGTTCATATGGTAATTACGTTTTGATTTTTGAGGAACCTCTATTCTAGTTTTATAATGGCTGTGCCAATTTACATTTCCAACAATGTGTAAGGGTCCCATTTTCTCCACACTCTCACCAACACTTGGCATCGCTTATCTTTTTGATAATAGCCATACTAATATGTGTGAGGTGACATCACATTATGGTTTTGATTTGCATTTCCCTGATGACTAGTGATCTTGACCACCTTTTTATATATCAGTTGCCAATAATTATAATTTAATGTAGTCAATATTGAGTTTTTTACCTTATAGATAATTAATTTGGGTTCAAATTTATAATATCTCTCCCCACCACAAGTTACAGAGGTATTTGGTAGTTTAAATATGGTATAAGTCAGACTCAAACTTCATTTTTATCTATGTAGATATCCAATTCTCCCACTTCTTTGCAGTATTAGCTTTTTAGCAAGTCCATTGACTATATGTTTGTGTGTGTTTCAGGACTGTTCATTTTGTTATATTGGTTTTTCTGTACATCCATTCAGTATTATGACACTGTCTTTATTGCTGTAGTTTCACAATAGTACTAGATTTCTGATATGGAAGTTCAAAATTTTCCCTTCCAAACATGGCTCAGCAATTCTTGGCCCTTTCTATTTCCATAAAAATGTTAGAATTATTTAGTCAATTTCTGTAAAAACAGAACATTACCAAGAATAATTTGTTGGGATCATGCTGAATCTGTAGATTGACACCGATGTGACAGATTTGCAATACAGTCCTCAACTCCATAGAAATGGCATATTCGTAAGTGGATTCGGTTTTTTAAATTTTCTCTCAATAATATATCAAGGTATTTTTTTAGGAGTTTCAGAACATTCTTTACTAGATTTGTCATTTATTATGCTAGCAAAGCATTTTGTAGGCTTGATGGTGGAGCATGATTACCTCTTATTATATTAAGAAATAGCTTTCATATATTTCAGAAATAAATATGTTTACTATAAATTATTTATAAATGTTATTAAAATGCTAAATCATTTCCATTGTATTTCTAATCAGATTAAAAAATGTTTAATTATAAGTGAGAGTTAAATGTTTATTAAGTGATTCTTCTGAAGTAGTTATGGGTAAGATAATCACAAAATCATTGTGATTTTTCTCTTTTATTCTGTTAATTTTACATATTATTACAATATTTTAAATATTAAATGAACCTAGCATTCCTTAATTATGATCAAAACACTGCATTTGATGCATTGGTAGTTTCAGTTGCTATTTTGGGCTTAGGATTCTCTGTATTTGTGCTTAGGAGATAAAGGATCCTCATATAGTCTTTGTTATACTGTTTTCCAATGGCCAAATTCAGGACTTCAGAACAAAATTATACTGATCTAATAAATTAACTGGGAAGTTTCTTTCATTTTCTATTTCTCTATGTTCTTTTGAAAAATTAAATGTTGAAATCACATGATTCACCAAGTGATTCATAATCAAGAAACTTATTTTCCTACAAATTCATTTTATTATTTATTTATTAATTATTTTTTAGTATTGGGGATTGAAGCCAGGAGGTTCTACCACTGAGTTACACTCAGCTCTATTTTATCTGTTTTATTTTGAAACAGGATCTTGCTAAGTTGCTGAGGGTCTCACTAAGTTGTTGAGAGTGGTCTCGGATCTGCAATCCTCCTGTCTCAGCTTCCCAAATACTGGGATTATAGGCATGCACCCCCTGCCCAGCCATTTTATTTATTACATATAAATAGTAATTGGGTTTTAGATCCCACTCAAATCAATTTAGTCAGTTGTATTTTACCTAAATTTTAAAATCGATTGGCATGTTAACAATATATTCTTATTTTAAATTTAATTTCTCAGTAAAATGATTTTCTCTATTAGAAAATTACTTTAAAATTTGTTATTTTCTCATTTTCTAATTTCTATATTTAAAATTTGGTAAGGTTGTTAATTACTTTATCGGTAAGCATTTATACCGGTGATTTTCAGACTTCTTTTATAATATATATATTTAGATATAAACATTGCTGTGAATATGCCTTTAGCTACAATTCCCTGAATTTGATACTTATCTGATGATATTTAAGTTAAACTACTTTCAGAGTTTTAGTGCTAATTTTTGTTTAAGTTTACTCAGTATATTCATTCCCTTTTGGCTTCATTTCACATTTTCTCTTTTAATTAGGAGTCCTCCCTTACTTTCTTTTTTCCTTGCCATTCATTTGTGGAAGAAGCCAGGAAATTTGTCCTGTACAATTGTACAATATATATATATATATATATATATATATATATTTTTTTTTTTTTTTTTTTTTTTTTTTTTTTTTTT